>LUCG01043209.1:5875-16153 GCA_001633085.1 Carthamus tinctorius | reverse complement strand
GGGATTAAAACATTCACTAAAAAAATTTAGGGGTTAAACCATTTTTAAGTGTAAAGTTTAGGGATTAAATTATATTTTACCCTATAATCAATATATATATATCATATTTAATGAACTAGAAATTTATTTTAAAAAGAAAAAAAAATGTCAAGGACCCACCTTTCACCTCCCATTAGGCGTGTAATGGGGATTACACTCCACCTCATTACACTTTGATTGAACTCTTTCTACAGTGGCATTAACTCCACTCAATCCCGTAACACTTTCATTGACATTAGCATCATATACCCATGANTAACGGATCGTTATAACGGTGTAACGGGGAGTTATAACGGTGTAACGGGGAGTTATAACGATGTAAAACCTATAACGGACCTATAACGGACTTTCATGGGTATGGATTGCTAAATGGGAGAGTAAATGGGTATAAAATTTAAGTGGGGGTGGGGTTATGGGTATAGAGGTCAATTTCCCCTAGAAAGGATCCATACCAGTTCCTTACTTCCTTGATTTGAAAACGAATTATAAACAGAAACAATGGCGATTTGAAGAAAAAACAATGGCTGACCAGCTTCAAACTCAGTTGAAGGAAGTTGGATCCAAGGTTGAGAATCCACCAGCTAGTGAAGATGCTCTTCTCAAGCTGTTAACGGTACTCACTTATCCATTACACTCACAAATTCCAACTTATGAATTTAATTACTTTATCATATATATTTCACTTGGAAGTTCCTGTTTTCATTGTGAACGATAATTGAGAAAAAAAGCATGTCTTTACTTGATTGGTTTAACTCTTTGAATCCCTACTGAATTGCCTACTAGAAGATTTTCTTTTGGACATATGTAGTTAAATTTAGGGCTCAATTTGGAACAATGAATTAGGTTAGCCATGGTGGTAAAAATGTGGCAGATTTTGTCATTCATTCTTCTCAATAATCATTGGTATATTTTTGTTATTTAATCTGTATCAATGTCCATTTATGAGTCTTCAGGTATAGTTAAAGTACACAGAACTGTCTGTTCAGTATGATTTGTAAAATGCAATGTTCTTTGTTTTGGGGCATGAACAGATAAAGATCTATTGCCTGTATTGACGAGTATATGATTGTAGGGACTGTTCACAAATGTTTACTTTTTTACATTGACCTGGAAACGAGTTTTACACAAAATGCATCATATGAATAGCAATATCAAAGACATGGTGCACCAAACTACACAATGAATTCTGTTTCTTTGCATCAATTATTTTAACTACAAGGGTGGTGGTGTACTGGCAAAAGGCCTATGGGGATGTGGTGGAATATCCCATCTACCCGGGTTCGGGTCCAGGCGCTAGCATCCTGTGGCCAGGCTTAGTCCTAGAGGACCATAACTTACCTTCCAAATTGCCGAGGATGTAGTCTAGGCAAAGCCTAGATGAACCTTTTCCAAAAAGAAAAGAAAAACTATACAATGAATCAGTGTAACCTTGTGCCACTGAAGTAGGGGTTTTCTCATTTTGCCGGCAAAGTAGCTTGTGATTGTTTAAAAAACTTGTCCCAGTTTTAGTAGAAGTACATGAACCATCTTCTAATGAAAATAACTAAAATTCTTTTCCTGGTGGGATAGATCGATTACACTACTAAGCTATACTCGACTTTTATGGTTTTACCAATTACCTTTATAATTTGCTATAAAAATTTCTGCTCCTATGATTAAGATCTTCATAATCGAAATATTATGACGCTTTTTTAGTCCAAATAACGCAAGTGTTAGTAAGCTAAAGTGTTGGTATTTATAGACAGATAACGTAGATCTTCGCTTGAAGGCAGTCAAGCTGGTGGGAGACCTCTTTGCTCTCCAGGGATCTACCATCCCTCAGGCATTTCATCCGGTCTTTTTGGAGTTTCTGAAGAGATTGAAAGACAAGGTTATGGAGGTCCAAATGTCTGTTCTTGAACATGTCAAGCTATGTCTATTATCTGATCCTTTCAGAGCAGAAGCTCCCCAATTAGTTGGTAAGTCTTGATTTACTTTATATGCCATTTCATATTTTCATTTTCAATAACGTGCATGTTATGTAATATCTCTCTAATATCGATTTGGGTGAACATGCAGCTGCCTTATGTGACCGACTGTTGGATTGTGATGAAAGTATTCGCAAACAAGTGGTTGCAGTAGTTTCAGATGTAGCATCTTTGGAGTTATCTTCTATTTCGGCTGACACGATAAAGCTTATTGCTGAGCGCCTTCATGACAAATCTGTATAACTATCTCTTTCTTTTCACAATCTCACTAAGGGTGCGTTTGGTATCCGGACAGGATAGAACATGAAGGAACAGAAGAGAGCAGGACACAACAGTTGTTCTACGTTTGGGAAGACAAAATTGGACAGGACATGACATAGTAGATAAAATGACTAACTTATCTCTAATAAGGTGTTTATATATTTTGATTAATTACGTAATTAATTAACTTGTAATAAAAAAATATTTTTATAAAAAAATATAAAACTAGAATGTTTTTGTCATGAAGATTAAAATGACGCCAAAATAAGAACTTGTAATTTGTTTCTAATTTTTATTTTATACCTTTTCTATATTATTTTTTAGAGAAAATAATTTATGTAGCCATCTCATAAATAGCAATTCACCTCCTAACCACAATCTTGACGAGTTTCACATTTTAGCCACTAAACCCGCCCACACACAAGCCGCCCGGGGCGGCTTATGGTTGTGTGTATATGTAAAATACCAAAAACCCTCCCTGGACGGGTTTGGGTTTTTGTCTATATATGTTATCTATGTATATGTAAAATACCCAAAACCCTCCCCGGACGGGTTTGGGTTTTTGTCTATATATGTTATGTGTGTGTATATGTAAAATACCCAAAACCCTCCCCGGGCGGGTTTCATGTGGGTGGATACCACAGTTTTGTGGCCGCCGGCGTTGCATTTTGGCTGGAAAACGTGGCCAGCGCCGGAAAAACCATAAGCCGCCCGGGCGGCTTGTGTGTGGGCGGGTTTAGTGGTTAAAATGTGAAACTCGTCGAAATTGTGGTTAAGAGGTGAATTGCTATTTATGAAATGGCTATAAAAATTATTTTCTTTATTTTTTATTATTAATATTTAATAAATTACTAAAATTAATCAAAATATAGTAATTGTACAAAAAATAATAACTTTAGGACTGTAAAGTGGAAGTTTGAAGAGTATAAAGTACAATAAATAGAATTTAAAAAATGAATAAAATGTGTGTAGAAAGGCATATTTGATGTTTTTGAAGATAATTATGTTCTACTTTGAGGTTATATTGGTAAAACATGAGTCTGTTCCAGCCTATTCCATGGGTTGGGGTGGAATAAGTTTGTTCCACTTTTGTTTAGGGATGTAAATGAGCCAAGCTACTCGAGCTCGGATCGTTGAAAGCTCTAAACGAGCCGAGCCTTAACAAGCTCGAGCTCGAACCTAGGTTAAAGCTCATTTAATAAACGAGCCGAGCTCGAGCTCCAAAGAGTGGGCTCGTTTAAGCTCGCGAGCCTAAACGAGCTCAATATATAATATTATATATATTTTATAGGTTTAATTTTTAATATTTATATATCATTTTAATTAAAATATCAAAATAATACCTGAGCCTAAATGAGTCTAGCCTAAACAAGCCGAGCTCGAGCTTCATAAATCTTAAACGAGCNCCGAGCTCGAGCTCGAGCTTAAAAAATCCTAAACGAGCCCGGCTCGATAAGTGTCTGGCTCGGCTCGGCTCGTTTACATCCCTACTTTTGTTCTACTTTGTTCCTATCAGTTCTACATAAAAGTCCTGCCAAACATGGAACAGTGTTCCCTGTTCTTGTTTGTCTTGTCTTGTCCAGTCCAGTGTACCAAACGCACCATAAGCATCTATTTACATAAAACTGAGTACACAGTTTATGAGAAGTTTGCAGACCAACATGCTTCTAAGAAAGGATAACATGCTTATAAATTCTAAAATTCAGTTGCATGTGCAAATGCATTATGCTTTTCCAGGCACATTTCGATATTTTGTCTGTGTAAAGAACTTTATTTATTTTTGTATGTGTGTTTGTATCATACCCTGTTTTATTTGTCTTTGAACATGCAGGAACTACACTAACCTATATTCTTCTGGTGATACAGCTTCTTGTGAAAAAGTACACCATGGAGAGGCTCTCTGATATATACCGGACTTGGTGCTTGAAGGACATTGGTGGTTTGAATTTGGACTATGATTGGATACCCGGAAGGATTTTAAGATGCTCCGATGACAAAGATTTTGGGTATGTTATAGTAGTCTAACTTTTTGAAAAAAGTGAAGTATCTTCATTAAAATTAAGGGGTTGAATTTGTGTCATGTGTAAATGGGCATAGTATTCGTAAAAAGAAAAAAGAACACTTCAATAACTAGATTTTAAGATGTTCCCATGACAAAGATTATAGATATGTTATACTAGTCTAGTTTTTGGACGAAAGTGATGTATTTTTCTTTTTTAAGTTAAGGGTTTAGGTTTGTGCAACTAAAAATGTAAATGGGCATAATATTCATAAAAAGGAAAAAGATACTTCCATGACTATCTCCAATAAATTTTGTTGTTAATTTATTGGATGTATCTGCCCCCGGAATACTCTTACAAATCATTTATCATCATCGGTCTTTAGTTACCTACAAGAAGCTGTGCAGTTGGCTACAATTCCTCTTTCTGAATTAATGTGATTGATTTTTCCATTTCCAGACCAGACACAGTTGAGCACATTCTATGCACATCGCTCTTCCCAGTTGAATTATCCGTCAGAGACAAAGTTAGAAACTGGGTCAGACTATTTTCGAAATTTGATAAACTTGAGGTGAACATTTTAGAGAAAATTCTGGAGCAGAAGCAAAGGTTTGTGAATACCTTATTTTTTCATATGTGTGGCTCCAAATAGGTTGCTGTTTCTTGTTGTTTTTGTTTGTTAAATACATCTTTGCACTAATTTTCAGGTGATTTCCACTTGGATTGCAGGTCACAACTACAGTTGCAAAAGTATCTTTCACTCTGGCAGATGTATAAGGTTTGCTATTTGTAAATTGCTAACAAAAGCAAGAAATCTTACAAGTCTACGCTGCTAAAAGATGCCGTTCTGCATTTGTAGGACATTGATGCTTCACTTTGCATTCGATCAATGTCTCACTGTTTTGTTGATCCCATAAAAGCAGAGGCAGATCTTCAGCTTCTTGAACAATTGGAAGACGATAACATTTGGAAGATCTTGACAACACTACTGGATCTGAACACCAGTTCTCTTCAAAGTAGGAGCTTCCGGGTAAGGAACTAGCTGCAAGTAATCATATGCATTCTTTTCAGTGGGAAGGGAGCAATATCTGACGCTGCAAACATAGGAGATTTTAATCGACTCAATCTGATTAGGAACTTAAGAAAGTTTTCATAGTCAAACAGTCGGGAGAAGTGCAGATTAGATTTTCAATTGATAAATTCATAACGTGTTTACTTTTCTGCAGGATGAGTTGCTTAAGATAATTGGTGAAAACCATCCACTTTATGAACTTCTAAACACTCTCTCGATGAAATGCTCATACATAATCTTTGACATGGACTTTGTCAAAGATCTTCTTCTGGAGACTGACCTACAGAAATGTGCTGGGAACAGACTATTAACTCAATCTTGCATAAACATACTTGTGGTAACATTCCCGTCCTGTGTTGGTTTTCAGTTGTATTCGATAGAGACTTCTACAATTTACTGCTGATTCTTCTTGTTTTCAATATTTGATTACCTTTTGATTTGATGTCCTTGGATTTGGTCCCCATACTCAACTATGATGCATATTAGTGGTCTCAAAAATAACCGAAATCTAACAACCCACCCGAACCATTGAGATTTGGGTTAAACGGTTTTGGGTTAATTCTTTTCCAATTCGTTTAAACCGAATTACACATTCTACTAATATTTTATATATTTCATTTTCATAAAAAAACAAATTCATATTATACTATTATTATTGTGAATTGTGCAGATCAGTCAGTTTGATGCATATGTTAGTTGAAATTGAAACAAATTTCAGTTACTATTGAACTTATACTTGCAATATGTTCTTTATTGATTGTGATGGTTGTCTAGTATATTGGTGTTATGGAGTTTGATATTTGCTCTTGGTAAAACTGCAATGGAGTTCAATGATTGATTACAATCGGGGATGGCTTTGCAGTCCCTTACTATTTTGATGAGATCATTATTCCTAATGAATCTAAACCGTCGTTTTGCAATGTCTGTATGTTCACCATACTAGCCCAATAAAGTTTAGGAAGATCCTGTATGTAAAAATCTCCATTTAAAATTTCTATTTAACACGGTCAAAAAATAAAAACAAATAAATAACTAAAAAAACCCCTTAGTTTTTGATAGCAGTACTCCTGTTTTCCTTTTTACTTCTTTTGAACATCTCCACATACTTATGATAAATCTTCAGATCCTTGCACGCTTCAGTCCTTTGCTGCTAAGTGGGATAGAAGAAGATTTGGTGCATCTTCTTGAAGATGATGACGAGGCAATTAAGGAAGGTGTTTTGCATGTTCTAGCAAAGCTGAAGAGGAAAAATCTGCCAAATGATCTAACCAATGTCTCTGCATACAAGCGTCGAAGGTCATCCTCTGCCAAAGGTCAGAAGAAATTATTTCTCCTAAAGGGTGGCTTCAAGGGTGTGTCGGCTTTCAATGGCATTATACAGGATGATGTTGATTTTGGGGTAACCTTTTTACTTGTGAAGTTGATGTTAACATTTTTCTTGGTCAGTTGTTTCTTGAGAACTGTCTGTCAATTTCTTATGCAGAAGCCTAAAAAGTCTATTGAGACTGGGAGTAATCAGAAGTCAGGGCCTTTGTCTGTCAAGAAGCAGAAACCAAAAAGAGTTTCAGGATTAGCAAAGGTGAAGTCAGGCTTTTCAATCTTGTATTTAAAGTATGTAGGATGGCCAAAATGGGTTCTGAGTGTTCCATTTCTTTTGCTTTTGATTGTTAATTGTTTGAAGAAGATCTTCGATATGATTCAGACCCCAACTTTTGATATGATCTTTTGTCTCTTCTCAGTGCACTTTGGGTAAAACTGAATCTAACACGAGGGACTTGATTGGCAAACGCATAAGAATTTGGTGGCCTGAAGACAAAGTGTAAGATTTTTTTTAAATTGTAATAAGAATATGACTTATACAGTCGCTGCAATGTATGTAAATGTGGGCCTACCTCCTGCAATCAAGTGTTGATGTTTGAATGGGATTTGATTGCTGATATTTTTCATCTTTGACTTTCTCTATTCATCCACCAGGCTTCCATGCTAATTAGTCATAGCCGTCCATATGTATGAGTTCGGTTATTCTCTAGTCTAGATAGTTTGTGGATGGTGGCAAGCAATAAATGGGATAAAAACAGAAAGCTGTTGCAATCATCATTTTCCCCTTCAATCATGGTCATTTAGTTCCCTTTATAGTTGGCACAAATGTCCTCAATGCTTTATCTTGGAACACATTGTTACAGCCTCTGTGATCTCTTTTTTCATGTAAGCAGATAAAAGTGATCTTCTTGGTTCGGTGCTCTTCTTTGAACCCTGTTGATTTGGAATCTTGAAAATAGAAATCAACATTATGATTTTTAAATATTTTAAATATACATGTTTTTGATGTCTAAAATAATAATCGACAGGTTTTATGGAGGAGTGGTGAAGTCCTATGATCATGAAAAGAAAAAACATGTGGTGAGCATCTTTGTCATATGTGTTTCTTTCCAGTTGTTAATTTTCTCATTCCATGAACACAGTAATTGATTTATTGATATTTCTTGATGTACACTTTCACGTCATTCCACCAACTCGTCATCTTCAAGGTGTTATACGATGATGAAGAGATTGAAGTGCTAAATCTAGCCATGCAGCGGTGGGAACTTATTGATGATGGGCGCAAGCCTTTAAAGGTGGGATCCCTTATTTTATGCTTAAAGTCAAACCGATAGATTGATTTCTAATGCCGTTGCACTCAATTAAAATTTATATGCATATTAATAGTTAGAATCTTTTAAGTTTTTAAGGAAGTAACCAAACAATGTTTGTTTTGGGGGGAAACATAATGTTTGATAGACACCATAAAATTTATATGCATATCAAAAGATCTTTTTACAACTCGTTCTCCTTTTAATTCTTTACTTTTCTTATTTGGAAGTCCCATATTTAATTTGTTGACTATCTTGAGAAATGTTTTCCAAGTAAATATAATGCAACCATGAAACTGATGAAAATTTTCTTGGTATTGTTGGTTTTCTATAAATTTGGGTGATATATAGATGCATGGACATAACGGGGATTCTATGGAGTGGACAGAAGATTGTGAGAAGTATTTGTTAGAAATTTTGGCCGAAAGAGTTAAGAGAGATCCTAATGGGGCTCCAATCTTCAAAGGGATCGATTGGCAAGAAGTGGATGAACAAATTTTTGTGAAATTTGCTTTAAGATATGGTTCTGAGAGGGTGGAAGCAAAATACCACCGTCTTAGATCTATACATACCAAGTTTAGTGAATTGATCAACCATATCGGTGTCACATGGGATTCTACATCTGGAAAAGTGTTTGCTAATGATTCTGTTTGGGATGAACTTTTCAAGGTATGGATCTTCTTAATTTTGATAATTTATTGATATTTGACTTATTATACTAAACTAATAAAGTATTAGTATTCCACATATTGCAGCGAGATAAACTTTTCAAATCATTCAAGAAAAAAGGTTGCAAGATTTATTCGTTACTTAGTGTTGTTTTCAGTAGTTCTACAACGTCTGGTACTTTCCATAAAGCCGTAACTTGTGCTCCTCAAACATCAAAAGAAGAGCGTAGAATTGAGGATGAGTATCTAGACGATGGTAGCGTTGGCAAGAGTGGGTTTGACGGGAGTGGTCTGAAGGGAAAGCGGAAGGCGGGAGGCGACCTAGAGGGTCTACCTAGTACTAGAAGAATGAAGAAGGGTTCTGGAAGCTTAAAGTACGATGCCCTTTTGGATACCTGGCCAGAATCAATGCTTGCTAGAAAGGAGAGAGATTTAGCAAAAGCAGGGCAATATAAGTCAAAGCATGGTGACATAACAAGCTCAGAGGAATACTCCATTGGTGATTGCATGACTACCCTAGAAGCTACACTTGGTGTTTGTTCTAGATCTTACACCAAAGCATTGTCATTCTTTCCTGATATTAACTGGAGAAAAATGTTCCTAATGATGTCTGAAACTAGGAGGAAAGAATGGCTTGATAGTTTGGATGAGTAGTTGTTTTATAATGTAGGGATGTCGTATGAAACTTTATAGGGACTTATTGCACTAATTTAAATGGTGTTTGATATTCATGTGAACTTGATGTCATTTTATGGCATATTTTGATGACATGTATGGAACTTGATGCATTATTTTCCTTGATGGACGTTAACTAAAAATGATTTATCGTACAGATAAACTGAAGATGTGTGGTCATCATATTCAGTGTTATGAAGCAATTAGGATGACGAGTTTGTTGCAAGATTGTAAGGAAGTTAGAAGCAGGTCTGATAATGAGTTTGCGGATTCTATGCCATGACATAAGACAAAGAATGATTTCTGATCGTTTTCAACATTCTACTGCAACAACATATTATTGGTTTAAAAGAATGTATTAAGGGCTTTGAAAGCGTTTGCTCTTATAGTAGTTAAAACAATTGATAAGGGTGATGTTCAATCAAAAAATCTAAGCAAATTTGAGATGATATACATTCTTTAAGGTATTCATTGATCCCNCTCTCTCTCTCTCTCTCTCTCTGTCTCTCTCTCTCTCATGTAATTTTTATATAGAATTGTATAAGTACTATTGATGGCACGCATATAGCAACTTAGGCTCCTATATCAAAGCAGAAGTCATTTCGAGGTAGAAAAACAGTGTTTGTAACACAAAATGTGATGACAATTTGCTCCTATGATATAATGTTCATATTTGTGTATGCTTGCTAGTAGGGGTGAGCATAGGAACCGGAACCGCTGGTTCCGGTTTTGGAACCGATGTGATTGGTTTCGGTTCCGGTTCCTAAATATGGAACCGATCGGAACCGGTTCCGGTTCCGGTTCTCATTTTTGTGGAACCGCTAACCGCTGGGTACCCGTCGGAATCAGTTCCGCTATTTATATTTTAACAAAAATAATTTTACATGCTTATAATATTTATTACACTAAGATTGAAATTATTATATTACTTTTTACGGTTACATACTCACATATATAGATACTTAC
>LUCG01043207.1:0-11927 GCA_001633085.1 Carthamus tinctorius | reverse complement strand
GCCCAAAAGATTAATAACTTTGACCAATTGACATGATTGACCCCTTTGTAATCTAAACTCTTAGCAAAAAGGTAACTAACCTGAAGTTAACTTATTCAGTTCGTCTAAACTTTTCTCGGTTATTACAGAAACTTTTGGAGATGTTCTTTGTATGGTGATATTGTGTTGCTAGTGGGTTGTAATACGCCATATTGCGTTGTGATAGTTATAATGGTCGTATTGAGTTGTGACGAACGATAGTATGTGTGTGTATGTATTATATTGGACTAAAAAATAGAAGTCCTTTGAAATCCCCCATCAACAAAAAAAATAGTTCGAAATCAATTAAAAAAAACTCTTGAAATCAACCAAAATATTGACATTGTAAAATGACATACGTTGACGTTCCTCATTCAAAACTCTCACTATAACATTACATAACATGACATACGGTAACATTTAGATTTCAAAACCATCACTATAGCATGACAATAGGTGACGTTTGCTAAAATTATCATTTTAACATGTCATACACGACATTTATTCTTTGAAAACATCATAATAGCATGACATAGGGTGGTTTTTTTTGTCAAAACCGTCAACTTAGCATAATGTATGATAACATTTATGTTTCAAAACCATCCCCATAGCTAGACATACAGTGACATTTATTTTTTTAAACCGTTACCGTTGCATGACATAAGGTGACATAAATTTTTCGAAACCGTTCATGTAGTATGACATGATGTTACCTTTACTTAACAAAATCGTCAATGTAGCATGTGGTACCTTGATGTTAAACGTCACCGTAGCATGACGTACAAGGACTTTTATTATTGAAAGTTATAGCCATAACATTTTATATAGTCACGTTTAATATAAAAAATCGTCATTGTAGCATAACTTACATGGACGTTTATTATTTTAACCGTCACCATAGCATGATATACAATGACATTTATTATACAAAACACATTGTGACATATATTTTTTTAAAAACCATAACCATAGCATAACAGATGGTAATATTTATTTTTTAAAATCGTTACTGTAGAATAACATATGGTAACACACTCAAAATCGTCACTATAACATGACATATAGTGACATAATTTATTCAAAATCGTCAATATATCTTGAGATATTGTGATGTAAATGTTTTAACATCGTTACCAAAGCATGACATAGGGTGACATAAATTTTTCAAAAACTGTTGCCATACACTAACTTTCGGTGACACACATTCTGCAAAACTGTTGCCATAGAACTTGGTGACTTTTGGAAACACTTTTCAAATAAGCGTTGCTATACATATTATACTTTTTTGTAACGGTTTTTTAAACCCGCTATGACATAAAGCAACAATTTTGACAAAACCGTTACTAAAAGGTCTTATATGGCAACGAGTTTTAAATAACCGTCACAACAGAAAGCAACGGTTTTTAACACCGTCCTAAATCGTTACCTTAGGGTATCTTTTATTAACGTTTTTATCTAAAACTTTGCTTTATGTTTCTAAGTTTTTTGTGATAGTAACGTTTCTTTATAAAAACTGTTACTAAAACAATTCTGTAACTTTTAACATGACTTCTTGTAACGGTTTTTTATCAAACCGTTACAACCATCTTTTTCAAAACCGTCACAAAAAGTCATTTTTGTACTTCAATGCTAGTCACCAAAGAGTTGTGAAGTAACAGCAGATGTGGTTGCCCGGCTCAGAAGTGGTTGGTGTAGAGTTTTAATATTTTTTTAACTATGTTCTTACACCCTCAGATTTTTTAATAAATATCACTTCTAACCAATCTCTCACTTTCCATTTTTTCCGCTCAATCACGTTGAGAATAACTCGACCACCTGAGTTATCTCCCCCACTCTTTGATGGAGACCCCTCACTCATTTCTCAAGGATACCTTCTTGGGTAGGGTTACCGGTTTTGGTAATCCACATAAGTTCATTTAAGCTCGCACATCCTATGAAAATTTTCCTAAACATGAAAGTACAATGATTCATCAGTTGAATCAAGTAGCCAATATGAAATATGCTCTTCTAGATATATATGAACGATATATGAGCATAAAGATTTCTTCAAACAAGTATATAGAATGAACAAAATGAATGATGGAGACTTGTTTGAGAAAACTAATTCATCATATGTTGTGAGATATGTTTTTGAAAGGCTTAGGTTCACAAAAATATTGGAAGTTATCTATAGGAGCAAGACATAGATATAGCATTTAAGAACTTATTTGATCAAAGAAACGATGAAGTACAAATGGAAAATATCTAACTAGTGTATTAGAACCGAAAAATATGGCTTTTAGAGACGTGGTAATAACGAAGTCAAAAAGAATTTAAACTGATGTGTATGAATACTTGAAAAGTATATGAAAAGATAATACACAAGTTTTAATCTTTGGAAACACACGGTTAGAAAATATCTGTCAACTCATCAAGATATGAAAACATTTAAAAACACACTTCTAAATTCATAAAATCATTTGAGAATAGAGTAGTGAGATTTCTTTAATATTCAAACCATTTCAATTACTCCCTCTTAACAAAATATTTTTCTTTCAGCATACTCCCCCTCAAAAGGATAACTAAATATTTCTATTTAAAGCTCCCCCTAGAAGCCATTAGTCGATGAAGACCGGGTCCTGAACTGAAGTATTCAGGAGTCATTCCTGTTTGGAGACACTCCTCCTTGAATAATGCATATAGGAATCTAGGGACCTGCAAAACAAAATCAAACAGATTTTGGTATCCACCTTGATGTGAATCCTCTTTTGTTAGGAAAAGTTGATTTATAATTCGGAATATTGTAAGAACCATACCAACTTTCCGAAGATTCTTTTCTAACAAAATTGTTTGTTCCACAGTAAGAACAACGTATTTTTGTTTGAGAAATCCTGATCAACTGATTTACAGAACAATCAGGATCAGATTTATCAAAAGATTTAGCTTTGAACGCATTGTTCTTTTGAACATTTGATACGGGAACCAATAACTTTGGTTTTTCTACATTTTCCGTAGATCCTTTAACCTTCCAAACAAACTTACCTTTCCTAGAATGATCTTTACCTGACCCATCAATCTGAGAATCATATTAAAGATTAGAAGTACGAATTAGATTACTTGAGATGTTGAAGCAATTTGTTGAAGAAACATCTACATGAAGAGAATCTGGAGCTGTCTTGAAAGAACAAACAGAGTCAGCATAATCAACATAAGGTGGTTGTACAATAATATCAGAACTCCTTTACTCAGTCAATTTGACTTTCAAAACTATATCTTCAAGATCCTTCATATTTGCAGACAAGAGATTTCTTTATTCAACGGTTTCATCAAGCTTCTTCTTTAAATCAGAATTTATATTCTACTCCTTCATGATATTAGATAATTCAGATACCTTTCTTATATGCTTCCTTACTTCTGTCTAAAAAATTCTTCTTTCAACATCGAAATCACTTTTCTCAAGATTTTGCATCTTAGATTCAATAAGCATTGGCTCAAAAGCTTTTATCTCACTCTTTAAAAGTTGTTCTTTTCTTTTAAAAACACTTCTTTCATCTGAAAGTTGCACCTCTAAATCAGCAATCTTCTTTCTAAACTTAACACTCTTCTCTTCAAAAGATTTCCTTTCTTTTTGAAAAACTTTACTCTCTTCCTCAAAATCATGCTCAACATATCTAACCTTCTCTACATGAAGATTCTTTTTCTTCAAATATTTCTTTTTGTTCTCAAAAACATTCTTCTTTTTCTCAAAATATTTCCTCTCTAACACAATCTGTCTCTCTAAATCAGAAATCTTCTTTGAAAGTTTAACACCTTTCAATTCAAAAGATTTTCTCTCATTCTCAAAAATCTTTCTCTCTTCTGCAAACTTTTGTCTCTCAGACGGTAACATCTTTCGAAAAACAGCCATCTCACAATCAACATCCTTCTTGTTGTCACAAGAATCAAAAGAATTAAAAACATTCATTCCATCATAAGAGTTGGAATCATCCTCATCATAACAACAGTTGACATAACAGTTAGATTCAAAAAACTCTTTGAAAATCTCATTATCTTTCTGTTTTTCAAAATATGATATGTTTAATAAAAGCCTTTCAGTCTTTGCATCAAAAGTTTTCATTTCTTTCTCAAAGTTACTTCTCTCAATGATCACAATTTGCTATCAGTTACTTGCTTTGAAAGTTCCAACACTCTTGAATGAGAAGATATAATTTTGTTTTCGAAAACCTTCTTATCTTTATCAAGTTCAAGAACTTTCTTTTGCAAACATTCATTTTCTTTTCTCAAAGAAGTTACAAGATTTAAATTGTGAGCATTTCTAAAAGAATGGTTTAACATTTGATCATGCTCATTTTGCAAATCAATTTTCAAACTTGTAATCAGACTTCTTTCTTTAGAAAGTGAATCTTCAATATCAATAACTTTAATAAGAAGTTCTGTTTTTTCTGCATTTAAAACTGATAAACTTTGCTGAAGATCAGATATCTTCTTTTCAAACTCAGCTTTCCTTGACTCTTGTTTCTTTTTTTTTTCTCCTTCTCTTCATTCTTATCTTTCATGATATTTGGATTTGGAAAATCTCAACTGTCTCACCCTTTGACTCTTTCAAGCTTTTCTTCTTAAAATCAAAATCGTAATCGTAAGAAGAATCACTATCATATCTCCAATAATCCTCTAAAGTCATGGTGATTTTAAAAAAATCAGAACTTGATGTAATCGTTGATTTGTTGAAAAACTGAAAAATCAGTTGAAAACTGATCTGAATATGAGAATCTGAAACTTAAGTGACTCAAAACTTTAAAACACAAGTAGAAGGACTAAAAGTGTAAAATTTTGACAAACATCAAGTCCAGGGGCTAAAAATACCAAGCTTTGAAAGTTTAAAAGTCCAATGACTGAAAACGACACTTTTCGAAACTATAAAGTCCAGGTACTAAAAGTGACAAAAACTAATGAACTTAACGGAAAAACGAACTAAAATTGAAAGAAATTTAACCAACACTTAACTAAACAAAGTTAAATTGACACTTAACGGAATTTTAACGAAAAACTTAACGAAAACGAACAAAAACTTAACAAAACACTACCGAACGACATCGAAAAATTACGAAACAAATATCAAACGACACCTAATTTTACCAACTACGGAACCATTTCACCGAATAACGATTGAAACGTATCGACGCAACCTCAAATTCACTTTGAAAAACTCGACAAAAACTTTCCACGTATCACTTTAAACACGTGCCGAATCACGTCGAAAACTTACCGATCGACCTAAAAAATTTAGCAACCACTTCTTGGCAAACTAATCTTTCAAAATATTCCAAATCGATTACGTTGAAAAATCGCCGTGGCTACCGAAATCACACCACAAAATTGACGTTTGTCATGAACTCATATAAAATCATGAAAAATTAACTCAAAGTCTTGACTTGAGAGCGCACGAAACCTTATCGTTTGATCGCAAAAATATCTGAAAATCGCTTTCCATAGAAGTACACACGTAACTCTACTTCCGAAAAATTAAAACAAAGAAAAAAGATTAACCGAGATCACCGAAAATCTACCGTAAATCCATCGATTTAAAACATAAACTCAATGATTTTGTCGTGTTGTGTGTGAGTGCATAAAATGAATTCCAATTCCGACTCCATCTCATTTCCCGACCTCTTTTTTTAAGCAAATCCAATTCTGAATCCTTTTTTATTTAAATCTCGACTTCTACTTTTTTTTTTCAAAATCCCGACTCGTTTTTTTTAAATCCCGTGTCCAAAAATTCCAAAAAATCCCAAAAAATCCCAAATCCCAATTCCAATCTATTAACTCAATTCCGATTTATTGAGTCGGAATTCAAATCCCAGAAATCCAAAAAAACAATTCCAATTCCGAGTCTGTCCAAAAATCAATCCTGTGTCGAAAATTCCGAGTCGGGAGATGACTGGACCAAAATTTTAATCCATAAACTTCCAAATTCTCCAAAACAAACCCAAACTCAATCCAAATCAATTCTAAAAACAACTTTTAATACCTAAACCACACGAAATCACACACAATTATCACCAATTTTACCAAAACTCAATCACACAAACTCCATTTATATACGAATAAAAAAACTCAAAAACTCAAAATTAAACCTACAAATCTATGAAATCAAACACTAAACTAATACAAACTTAATTAAAATCAAAAATCTAATACAATGAACACAAAATCTAAACAAATCAAACTCAAATCTAAGAAACTCAAACTCTCAAATCTCAAATCCAGAAGAAATTTCATACCTCAATCTTTCAACAAATTAGGCTCTGATACCACTTGTTGTTGCAGATTCAAGTTCTAATCCTTGAGAGAAGCATGTAGAGATGAATTGAAGAGCCAATCTTATTATATCTCAATGAAATTGTTTACACACACTAATCGCACCAAGAACACACATAGTAGCTCTCTGACTCTCTCAATCACATCTCATTTACAATCACAGTACGTCACAAAATTTAACACTTAGACAAAGCTTTTATACCCACAACTATTACGAACAAACACTTTAACCCTCTAAGAATACAACAATTAAACTTTCTACCCTATACAAAGTAAAATACAACTTTGACCACATTTAACACTAAAATAAACTTGGACCTCTTTGACTTTGCCTTTGATTGCATCTTTAGGATCATCTTGTGATCTCAGATACAATCTGATTTTGCATCCAAAAGATGGTGATGCACAAAGAGATCCACACCAGCATATCAAGAATTTTCTTGATATTTTCGATCTATTCAAGACAAAAGGAGCTTCGGATGATGCTGTCAAACTTCGACTATTTCCATTCACTTTATCGAAAGATGTAAGGCAGTGGATGAAAGATTTGGAGCCAAACTCTATAACTACTTTGGAGGAATTTAGAACTAAATTCTAACCAAGTCAGGAGAGTGCAGACTTAATCACCACAACAAGCGCTAATGAAGTAAAATCACCACCAATGCCATCATCTAATTCTTTGCCTGATTTAGATGAAGTAGAAGAGGAAGCAACCATCGAGAAAGAAGCAAATAAGGAGAAAGAATGAGCGGTTGAAATCCAACCAAAGGAGTATAAACCAAGGATACCTTACCCTCAGTGGCTTAGAAAAAAAGGTTACAGGCTTAGTATGGTAAGTTCCTTGATTTAATTAAGCAAGTTAGAATTAATGTTCCTCTGGTTGATATGATTGTAGGAATGCCGAATTATGAGAAATTCATCAAAGAATTGGTTAAAAATAAAGCTAAACTAGAAGAAGTGTCATCTACCATAGTCAGTGAAGAATGCTCAACACTCCTAACTGATATGCCTAAAAAATGCAGAGATCCTCGAAGTTTTACTATTCCTTGCTTTATTAGCGACACTTATATTTGCAATGCCTTGGCGGATCTAGGGGCTAGTATAAATTTAATGCGTTTATCACTTTATTCTAAGCTAGGATTAGGGGACTTAACATACACTAGAATTACCATTCAATTGGCTGACAAATCTTTTAAGTATCCCATAGGGATAGTTGAGAATGTCCCAGTTAAGGTTGATAAATTTGTATTTCCGGTAAACTTTGTAATCTTAGATTTAGCCGAAGATAGTAAGACCCCATTATTTCTAGGAAGACCATTTCTCAAAACCATCGATGCAGTAATCCATGTCTCAAAGAAACTACTCAATCTAGGTGTTGCGGATGAAAGGGTTACATTCTCGGTAGAAAAGGCTAGGATATATGCTAAGTCAGCAGATGACACTTGTTATTTTATGGATGTGCTTGACCCCTGTATAGAAGAAGAGATTAACTCATACTTAAGTACAGGTAAAAAGCAGGATGCACTCACCATTGATGGGAAATACTCAAAAAGTTTGAAAGAGGATATCAAGGAGATAGAAAAATGAGCACGAATTCAAGAAGATAAACGAAGAGGGGGGAGCACAAATTAAAGCATCCTTAGAAGAACCACCAAATTTGGAACTAAAAGAGCTTCCCGATCACCTTGAATATGCTTTTCTTCAAAGTACGTCTTCCTTACCAGTAGTTATTTCTACTCAGTTAAAGCCTGATGAGAAAGAGAGACTTATAGAAGTCCTAAATTAAAGCTCAGAAAAAGGTGATTGCTTGGAAATCTGCCGACATACCTGGGATTAATCCTACGTTTTGTACACACATTTCAATGGAAGAAGAGTTTAAACCATGTGTACAAAGACAAAGAAGGTTGAACCCAAATATGAAGGAGGTAGTCAAGAAAGAAGTTATTAAACTACTCGGATGCAGGGCTATCTACCCTATTTTAGATAGTCCATGGGTAAGTCCCGTACAAGTAGTTCCAAAAAAAGGGGGAATGACGGTTGCCACAAATGACAAGGACGAGTTAAATCCAACTCGCACCGTCACGAGATGGAGAGTGTGCATTGACTATAGAAAACTTAACGATGCAACTCGAAAGGATCGCTTTACATTGCCTTTTATTGATCAAATGTTGGAAAGACTAGCCGAAAACGAATTCTTTTGTTTCCTGGATGGTTTTTTTTTTGGCTATTTTCAAATCCCCATGGATCCTAAGGATTGGGAGAAAAAACATTTACCTGTCCTTTTGGGACCTTTTCTTACAAAAGAATGTCGTTTGGTTTATGCAATGCGGCGACCACATTCCAGCGCTGCATGACGACAATATTCCAAGACTTGCTAGAGGATTGTATGGAAGTCTTCATGGACGACTCTCTTAGTCTTCGGAAGTTCTTTTGATTCATGTCAAGCTAGTTTAGAAAAAGTGTTAATTAGGTGTGAGGAGTCAAACCTTGTCCTTAATTGGGAGAAATGCCACTTTATGGTGCGTGAGGGCATTGTCTTGGGGCATAGAATCTCAAAAACAGGACTACAGGTAGATAAGATAGACATTATTTCTATGTTAGTTCCACCCTCTAATATCAAATTTGTTAGAGGTTTTCTAGGTCATGCTGGGTTTTATAGACGTTTTATCAAATACTTTTCAGAAATCATCCGACCCATGACTAAACTTCTCGAGAAGGATGTACCTTTCATTTTCACAAATGAATGTGTGGAATCTTTCAAACTATTAAAAAATAAGTTGTTAGGATCCCAAATTGTGTGTTAGTGATATTGATCATCACTCAATACTCATTAAGATGTTATGCAGCGGAAGTAATTTAAGTGAGTAAGAATTGACAAAGAAGTATGATAAAGATGAGTCGCGGGAGCAAAGATGGAATATTCTATCAGCTTCACTATTTTAGTTATTTTCATTTTAGTTTAGGGTTTGTTCTTTCACTACATTTAAAAATATATATAATTATTAGAATATAATATAGTATATCATTCGTGTTTCTGTTACAACATGGCAAAAGTGAGTGTGTATATGTGTGTGTATAACAAATAGTAATTAACTAGATATATAGCAAGAGTAAGTCTAATTAACTACGCTTGAAAAAATGAAAAACACCAAGAACACATAGTAACTGTGTGAAGAAATTCTCTCTATTTTGAAGAATACTAATTACAAATCTGTTGAAGCACACTAATTACAAAAGGAAAGTCTAGTATTTATACTAGACACAACTAAGCTAGGACAAATAAGGTAATGACATGTGGCACTACTAGATCTTCAAGATTCACTCAGCATAAGGTTAGTTGCATCAGCCTCACGTGATGTGCACGTAATCAGCATTCCCTGGTAAAAAGTTAAGTGTTGAAGCTTCAGAGGTCGTATGTTGTAGACCCTCTGTGACCCTTCACAGAGCCTCTACCGGCTATTACTTGTAGATTTTGATGTCCTCTATCGAAGTCCTTTTGGTGAGCTCTGTCATTAAAGCTTCTGTCAACTTTACACTTTGTCACTATTTCAATACTTTTCTATTACATGATTCTGGAGCTAAATCTGCCCCAAAGTATTGAAAAAGGAAAGATGCACAAGGTAAAGATTAAAGGTAAAGTTGTCCAAAATAAAAGAGGTGAAAAAAAATTCAACCTCTGCAAAAAGAAATAGACTTCACTAAAATTAAAAAGTAGCCAAAGGCTATTACAGCGGGTTACAATACTGAAATGAAGACCTATCTAATAATGGCATTTGGAAAATCATTAGCAGGGAATAAAAATTAATCCCTAACTAAGATGTACATCTTTGTGAAACAGGTGCACAGATTACATGTCCGAGTGATTCAGATTCTAGAGATGAAGAGTGAGTGACTTCAACAATTGATGACGAGCGATTAAGGATTGACCGATGTTAATCGAGTGATGAACGATTGAGCGATGACAATTCAAGAGATGAGTTCAACAATCGAGCAATGATTTCAACAACCGAGGGATTATTTCAACAACCGAGCATGATTTCAACAATAGTGGGACGAGCAATTGACCGATTGAGGATGAGCGATTAAAAACCAAGCGATGATATTATGAGATTGAGCGTCGATTTGAGGATCGTGAAGTGTAGGGCTCGTCGATTTGAGGATCATGAAGTCTAGGGCTCGTTGATATGAGAATCGTGAAATCTAGGTCTCGGCGATATGACTATCGGGAACTCACCCTAGCTCATCCATTGAAACTCTTTTAATATAATTTTATTAACTCTTTTAATATAATTTTATTTTTATTTTTTAAAAACTTTTAGATAAATTTATAAAAACGTCTCTAAACCTTTTTATGTAATTTAAAAAAAAATTGTTATTTTTTAATCTCTAAAGAAAACTTAGTGTACTTTTAGAGAGGTTTCCCAACAAATGCTTTTCTAAAGCTTATAGAAATTTTTTTCCAAGCCGTCTAATTACCCTTTAAAACCTTCCTTAAACATGGTTCAACTTTCAGATAAATGTAACATTTAGATACGATTTTAGATACGCTTTTAAAAACATGGTTCAACTTTCAACATGGTTTCCCAACAAAAGCTTTTCTCATTTTTGTCACGCCTTCTATAAATGTAACATTTAGATACGCTTTTAAAAACTTCTCTAAAAGTTCTTTTCTCTTGTAGTGTTCTCGTCACTTTGATGAAACGGATCTTCATCCATGTCATCAAAGATGTTTCTTGCGTATAATGTCCAGGTTGGAACAACTTAATATGGTGCACTATGTTGTGCAACATCTTCTAATATCCCTTTTTCTACTTATATGTGTAAGTTAAAGTGTTTAATCTCGTTAGGCTTACTAACTATATTTCCACTTTAAAGAAACAAGATATGGTCACTTTCGAGAGCATTTTGTTTTGGAAGATGGAGTTTTAGTAACATCCGATTTTAATCTTGTAAAATAAAAATTAGAATAACAAGGTATAGTCATTTTCGAGATATTTCCATTATTTATAATTAATGTTCTTAAGTTTCCAAATCAACGAATGATCATCATATCCTTCTTGTATATTGACAATATATGATTAGCCTAAAATGCTTAAATACTTATTTTATCTTTACTACAGTGTAAGGTATATATGATCTTCAATTGAATATTTATGATATATTAAATTTTTATGTTACATTAATGATAAGATGTTGAAGAAACAAAAGTTAGAAACCCCGATCAAAATGAGGTTAATTTCAGTGCAAAACTTGTTTGAATAAGCAAAGGAATATTGCAAGACGGTTTTTGAACGAATTTTCTTTATAAGCTTACACATTCATACATCATGGTTGCACTACAAAAAAATGTTAAATTGTCCACAAGTTTTTTTCCACGGTTGGTGAAGGCGTGACAATTTTTATTTGTCTTTTTCACATCAATAAACATGTAAAAGTTATCCACAATTATAACCGTGTACAATCTCATTACATTAATAACACAGAAAAAATTAACATGTACAAGTGTGTATAAAAAGTCCACATTTATTAATGTGTAAAATAATTTAAAATTTTACACATATGAATGCGTTGAAAATTTTCTCCCATATAGAGAAAAAAATTTCAACATTTGA
>LUCG01043148.1:0-25578 GCA_001633085.1 Carthamus tinctorius | reverse complement strand
CTGTCCTCACGTTCACAACCAAAAAGTGGTTCACATTTGAACCCACCCCTATATATATAACTATAATTATATATAGGAAAGTTTAAATGTGAACTCAATTTTGATTGTAAACATGAGGACGAATCTCAGTCACTCATCCGGTCAATAAAGGCGGTTTTGATCGGGTCCCCTCCTTTAATAATCTCCACCCTCCCATGGATCGTGTCAATCCCCCGTGATCGCGTCCACCGTAACCGAAGATGTGTGGCTGAGATTCGTCCTCACGTTCACAACCAAAATTGAGTTCACATTTGAACCTAACCCTATATATATATATATATATAGTGAGAGTTTCATTTGTGAACCATTATTTTGGTGTGAACTTGTGAACTACATCACAACCGTCCATATAAAAGATCAATGGCTATGGTTAAACATGTGGCAGTTACGAATAACTACCCTTTATTATTCTAAATAAAAAGTACTTCTAAAATCTCTGATTGGTCAGTTTTGATTCATAAAATTCACAAGTTTAAATGGGTTCACAAAAGAAATTGACTCTCTCTCTCTCTCTCTATATATATATATATGTATATATATAGGCATGGGATCATCAATGTTTTTTTTGGTGAGAAGTATTTTTAAACCCTTGATCACTTTTAATCAAATAATCTCCCATGAATTGCGGCGTAAAAGAGAATTCATCCGATACATCTTATCTTAATGCATCTTATTTTATTGTTCGTCTATTTTTCATCCAACGGTTAATAACCATTTTTCAAATTTCTTACCAAACTTGACACTTATTACTGGAACTCAACCCATATTACACACACACACACACACAAAAGAGTGGGTTCAAATGAAAATTCATCTTTCATTGCGAATGTGAGTGCACCACGTATCATATGGAATACGAATAACGAAGATGCATGTTCATGCACTATTCATGTTGGATAATACTTTCAAGATGAATAATATATTATTCATGAGCATTGTATTATTCATCTTGAATATTGTATTATTCAATATTCATCATGAATAATGCATGAACATACACATTCGTTATTCACATTGAATGTGAAATGTGCCAGTGCCACTAGGGGTGTAAGTGAGCCGAGCTGTTCGTGAGCTACTCGAGATCGACTCGTTAAAAGCTCGATTCGAGCTCGAGTTAAACGAGCTCGAGCCGAGCTCGAGCCTAATTTTAAGCTCGCTTAATAAACGAGCTCGAGCTCGAGCCTACAATGTTAGGCTTGATAAGGCTCGCGAGCTTTAAACGAGCCTCAACTAATAAATAATATAAATATATATATAATAAATACTATAAATATTAAAAGATTAATAAATAAAAATGACTAAAATAATATCAATTTCTACTCATTGTTAGTCTAAAATGGCTAAAGTTCACTACCTATCCTACCAATTCTCTTATATAATGACTTAGGTGACTTTACTTTTTAAAACAAATTCGATGTGGGACAAAGTCTTTACCTCACTAAACCTGACTTTCCTCCTATCACCCCATCCCACATCGATGGCATATGCATACTCTCCTTGCTTTCACCCTTCTATATATATGTAGCTCCATCCTTTGATTTTCCTTCACCTTCAACTCACTTAGTTGTGAGAAATTTCTTGGTTTAAGCTTATTGGCTTAATGCCTGAGACAAAAATTTGGAGTATCTAATTAAATTAGGTGCATCAATTGTTTACTAAATTATTTGTTTGCTTTGTTTAACTAGTTAAACGAGTTGAAATAAAGTATAAAAATTTTAATAACAACATAATGTAAGCTTGAGGTGAGCTTAAGTTTGCTTAGGTTTGTTTATCAAATAAACGAGCTGAGCTCGAGCCGACCCCGAGCCTTGTTAAATTTCGGACGAGCCGAGCTCGAGCCTGAAATTTAAAGCTCGAAACGAGCCGAGCTCGAGCTCGAGCTTTGTCAACTTAAACGAGCCGAGCTCGAGCTTGGTTAGGCTCGACCTCGGCTCGGCTCGTTTACACCCCTATGTGCTACGCTCTCACCTATATATTCATAGTGAAAAATGAGTTCGCAACTGAACTTTTCTCATACAGATTATAAGATAAATGTGGGATCTACTTATAATGAAATGGTCCAAGATTAAGGTAAAAGGTTTACATGAGATAGAAAAATAATGTGATAGAAAGGAAAAATTGATATGGCAAACCTCATCACAGATTTATGACTTTAGTCTGTAGATATTTTTAAACATTTTTCAAACTTTACTTTTTTAAATAGATTTTTTAAAGTGCAAACCCTTATATGTACGTTTTAAAGTATGTTAATTGTTATGCAAGTTATTCAATCGGTATATAACCAAGTATTTGAATGTGTGTTTTAAAAATGGTTATGTAATATAACAATGAGAATAAAATAATCAACCATAATTATGTGTTGATGGATGTATTTTTTACTTCTTAAATTATTTAAGAAACCAGAAGAAAAAAGACCAAAAAGATAATAATATCTTTTGTGTAAAACGTTCATGAGATTTTAGAAGCCCTTTAAAGTTTAAATTAAATATATAAGAGAAAGAAAAAGAGTAATTTATTATACCTAAATAATCAACTTTGTTGTTACTGATAGAAAAATAATTACTCAAAACATATATGACGATAAATAATTATATAAAGAGAATCATAATGACTTTATGTAAACATAAATCATCGATAATTACAATTTAAGATCATGTTCATCCAAACACATTTGAAATTAAGAGTTAATTTTCTAAAGAACTTTTTAAAATCAACGAATTAGATTCATACCATTTTAAACATTTCAGATTCAACGTCATGAAATCCAACAACTCAAAAATACATAACGTAATAATCGTCGATAACATGTATAACTTAACGTGCGTCAATTCATAGAACAAATAAAGTAATACTTTTCTTCACGAAATTATTCTAAAAGATTTGATAAAGGATCAAGATTTGATTTTACACAAAATCCATATTCTTTTCCTTTGTACAAGTCAATGTTTTTTTGCCCTACATACTCAACCAAAGAATGTTCTTTCTCTCCCCACAACACCATCTTCCTAATCTTGGCCATCAAAGTTCAACTAAACAACTTCCCTATAAAAACCATTTTGGCCAATGGTTATTTTCATCTCGAATTTGTTACCTTTATCATTATAATATAGGTCTTGTTAGTTTCGATATCATTTTGAGACCATTAACTTGAGTGGTTATAAGACAGGTTGAGTTAGTTTTAATATTATCCCAAAATAATAAGATCCTAAAGTGGGTTTTTTTGTTCTCATGATATATATTCATTTTGGTATTCTATGCAGATTTGAAGTGTTTCATGGATTTGGGAACGGCGGATAGTTTGATCAATGCATTGAAGCAAAGTCGGTACCATTCCAAGAGATGTTTTGAACGGTATGCATTTTTGGTATAAAACAAGTTTCTTTTCAAGAAACGAACGTATAACAATTAGGGTACAAAACATTGAACGAATAAGGGAATCTTTTTTGTGTATTGTCAAGAAATATCATACACGCATTTATGAGCCAAATTTAATCCCTTTATGAATAATGTTTTTCTTTCAGTTTTTCAGCTAACAAAACTATAACTTTAGAAATGTAAATGTTTATTTTTTTTGTATCATTAACTCTGGGTTTCTTTTTTCTTTTTTAGTTTTACAACTAGTGGACAAAGACTAGTGAAACCACAAGAATTGATTTATGCAATCGAAAAAACAATAGATGACAAGCTCGAAAGGACGAAGGTTTTGGAGGGTTCATTAGGCCAAATCTTCAATTCCACACAGGTATAACAAAGTATTATTAGATCAATAACATATTGACACACCTAATGTATCAAATGTTGTTTTACATAAAATAAATCGTTTTGAATTATGAATCAAATAAGTTGTATTGTATCCCGTTGATCAGATAAACTACATTTCTTTATAGGGCAAATCACATAATAAGTAAATGTATTTTCATTTGATTTTTATTTTGAAATACGTATTCAATAGTCAATAATTTGGAAAATATACAGGAAGCGGTGGTGATTCCACCATTTGTAATATTAGGGGTAAGGGGAAGTCCAGGACGATGGGAGTACTTGCAGGTTAATGTTGATGATCTCTCAGTTCAATCGATTACACCTCTACAGTATTTGAAATTCAAAGAATCCATCAACGACAACAATTGGTATGATGTCGCCTATATTAACTCCCATCTTTATATGCCCATTATTTCTTTAACAAAAAAAAAGATAAATAAACAAAAGACTTCTTTTTGAAAAGAGATTATATAATTATGAAGTAAGAATACGTTCTTTGTTAGAAAATCTGTTCCATGGTAATTGCATATTCTTTAAAGATAAATAAAATTTTGTTAGAAAATTTTTATTCAATTCAACCTAGATCTACATTATTACCTTATTGGTATGGGCCCAAAGAAGTGTTCTAAGCCCGCCCAAAAAAGTTCAGTTTCTTTTAGTCATTTAAATCAATCGATTTTTGCAAAACCGGTTAAGACTTATGTTAACTATGTTTTCGAAAATGGAGAGGAAAAAAAGAAATGAATAGAAACGAAAGAAAATATACTATTCTTGAACAATGGAGAAAGGAAAAGAAAAGGACAGACCTTTTTCTTATTCTTGAACAATGGAGAAAGGAAAAAAAAATGTCACTTTTGCAAATATACTATTTAAAAATATATCTTTTATAATAAAAGTCGGGTACTTTTGTAATTCTAACAAATTTAGTTATTTATTTTAACTAGTTCTAATTTATGAGTCTTGTTTCATTTTCCTCATTCTTGTTCCACCTAAAATAAGTGAAACAAAAAAAACATTTTTTGTAAACTCATTCTTGTCATGTCCCAGTTTAATATTGAGTCAAATATGTGTCATCAAGTTTTTGTTTTGTCCAGTCTCATTCTGTCACAAGTACCAAACACAAGAACCTTCAATTTTCATGAAAAGGGGATTTCATATGGTTTACAAACTAAACAAGTCGTTGTTGAGTAGGGCGAAGGATGAAAATGCAGTCGAAGTAGATTTTGGAGCGTTCGATTTTGGCATGCCTCGCCTAACCCTCACTTCATCTATCGGCAACGGGCTCACCTACATTTCAAAGTTCACGACTTCAAGGCTCGGTGGCAATCTAGAAAAAGCGAAGCCATTGCTCGACCACTTGCTAGCTCTAAATCATCATGGAGAGGTAACCATCATTCGGACCATCATCACAATGAAATTGTTAAGTTGTACCCGTCCTAAAATAAAGGTCTATAACTTTTGGAAAAAAAAGCACATAATCTTAGAAATGTGTAATTACTAGACTTGGTAATTAACTAACTAAATGACAATTTTTCCCTTAATTAAAGGAAGGTAATGAATTTCTCCGTCTCATGAGTCTTAACTAACAACATAACTGGAAATTAGGCATTTTTAAAATTTGAGTTGGGTAAACTAAAAGGAAAAAGACATTTATTTTGAACACAAAAGTATAATTTTGACGTATACGAATACGGTTTTGTGTTGCAGAAGCTTATGATCAATGAGACTCTCGATACCGTTTTGAAGCTCCAGAAAGCATTGATCGTTGCCGATGTCTACTTATCCGCGCACCCGAAAAATGAGCCATATGGTTCTTTCGAGCACAAGTACTCAGTAACCGAAGTTTTCGTTACTTTAAAAATGAATTCTACAAATGTATTTAACGTACGTTTTTTTATGAATCAACAGGCTTAAAGAGTGGGGATTTGAGAAAGGTTGGGGAAATACCGCCGAAAGAGTCAAGGAAACAATGAAGATCCTTTCGGAGATTCTTCAAGCTCCTGATCCAATTAGCATGGAATCGTTCTTTAGCAGGCTCCCGGTTATATTCAATATCGTCATCTTCTCCATTCACGGCTACTTCGGACAATCCGATGTTCTTGGATTGCCCGATACCGGAGGCCAGGTGCGTTGACTAATTTTCATGGTTAGATGTAGGATCGATCTTCAGATTCGAAAAAATGCTACGTTTTTCACCAAAAACTTTAATAACCCGATTTGGGTTAACAAAATTCTCAACCGAGAAAAAGAAATGGTGTTATAATTGTGGCAAAAACCGTTTCAAATTTCGATTTCTAAAGAACTCGGTTTGACCTCAAAAAGTCAATCTGATTTCTGTGCAGGTTGTTTACATTCTTGATCAAGTGAAGGCATTAGAGGAAGAGATCATACTCCGAATAAAGCAACAAGGATTGAATGCAAAGCCTCGAATTCTCGTGGTATGTTTCAAAGAGGCATCGATGATTTTTAGGAACTGTGATCTTTCTTTATTATTTAACGAATATATACAATATGTAGGTTAGTCGATTGATTCCCGAAGCACAAGGAACCAAGTGTAACGTGGAGATGGAGCCGATCTTGAATACTATGCATTCCCACATCCTCCGGGTTCCTTTTCGAACTTCGAAAGGCGTTCTTCGGCAATGGGTTTCCCGTTTTGACATCTACCCATACCTCGAACAATTTGCACAGGCAAGTCTTATCACTCCCTATAAAGTAGTTTATCGGGACATTTATCTTTACTGTCCTATAAAGTTGATTTTGTTGTAGTGGCATTACCGACCACATTTGGAGTTCAGGTTTGTTTCGTTGACTGACATGTTTAATATCTTGCTTAGGATGCTGCATCTAAAGTGGTAGAAGTAATGGAAGGAAAACCAGACCTTATACTTGGAAACTACACAGATGGGAACATTGTGGCATCTCTTATGGCCACAAAACTTGGAGTAACACAGGTTTTGTCAACTAATCCAACTTCTTATTTTGGATGATTAACTTCTTTGAATCACCTATCATTAAATTTTAACTCCAGGGAACGATTGCACACGCGTTGGAGAAGACCAAGTACGAAGATTCGGACATTAACTGGAAAAAATTCGACAAAAAGTACCATTTCTCATGCCAATTCACAGCTGACTTGATCTCAATGAACGCTGCGGATTTCATCATCACAAGCACCTTCCAAGAAATCGCAGGAAGGTTAGACGTTTAGGGTTTAGGGTTTTAGGGATTAATGAATTTGGGAAAAAAAAACTGATATTTTGGTGCTCGATATTGTCACTTGTTCGTATAGTAAACAAAGGCCTGGACAGTACGAGAGTCATGCCGCTTTTACGATGCCCGGACTTTGTAGAGTTGTGTCGGGAATAAACGTGTTCGATCCAAAGTTCAACATAGCATCACCTGGAGCAGAACAATCGGTGTATTTTCCGTTCACCGAGAAGGAAAAACGATTAACGTCCTTTCATCCTGAAATCGAAGAGTTACTTTTCAAAAAGGAAGATAACGACGAACATATGTAAGTTCTATAATTTACCGAGATCGTTAATTTTGGCCCGTCATGTAACATATTCGTTCAATGAACAGGGGATATCTGACGGACCGAACCAAGCCAATAATCTTCTCGATGGCAAGGCTCGATACGGTGAAGAACATAACGGGATTAGTTGAGTGGTACGGGAAGAACAAACGGCTCAGAAGTCTCGTAAACTTGGTTGTGGTCGCGGGTTTCTTTGATCCATCGAAATCTAAAGATCGAGAAGAGATGGCGGAAATCAAGAAGATGCACGAACTGATCGAGAAATACAAACTCAAGGGTCAGATCAGATGGATAGCAGCTCAGACCGACAGGAACCGCAATGGAGAACTGTATCGTTGTATAGCTGATTCGAGGGGGGCTTTCGTGCAGCCTGCATTGTATGAAGCTTTCGGGCTGACAGTTATCGAGGCAATGAACTGCGGGCTCCCGACTTTCGTAACAAACCAAGGCGGGCCGGCAGAGATCGTAGTCGATGGGGTTTCTGGATATCACATAGACCCAAACAACGGAGATGAATCAAGCAACAAGATTGCCGATTTCTTTACAAAGTGCAAAGTAGAGGAAGAGTACTGGGATCGGGTGTCTCAAGCTGGACTTCAACGCATTTACGAGTGGTAAGTCGGGCACTCGTAAAGTATATCTTGATCCAACAGCTTCTCTACCAAACCCCACCTCTAGTGGGATATAATGGGCTCGTTTGGGTTGTTCTTTTGGAGAGTGATCTCATGGGGTTATAGATATTCTCACAAATAACGTTTCTTTCTTTCAGCTACACATGGGAAATCTATGCTAAAAAAGCATTGAACATGGGGGCGACGTACGGCTTTTGGAGGCAAATAAACAAAGAGAATAAGCAAGCAAAGCAGCGGTACATTGACCTATTGTATGATCTACAGTTCAAGAAGTTGGTGAGTTATTTCTAGATGGTGCAGTTTCGCCGTATATATGAGTCTACAGGAATAAGCCTTCTTTAAACACTATCTATTGGCTTTACAGGCAAACAATATAGAAATCCCGGATGGTGCAACTAGTAAGCCTCAACAACAGATCCAAACCGCACCAACAAAACTAAAACAACCGACAGCCAGTGGAACCAAACAGCCTCCTACTGTGGTACCTCAAGCACCAGGGAAAACCGTGGAACCAAAAGAAACGCGACCACCCAAGACCGTGTTAGCCAAGCCTGATAAGCTGATAACGAGGTACATACAAGATGGTTCAAGTTTTCGGTTACAACAGGATATTATCTATTTGATTCTAATTATATGGCATTTGTTTGTAGCAGGGAGCCAAGTTTACTGAACTCAGTGACAGCTGCAGGAAAACCGTTGATTGTTCTTGTTTCTGTGATGATCATGGTTTATGCATCGAAGAATTTGTATAGGTATTTTAAATAGGGAATTGTGGTTGTAAGATGTAGATGTGATAATAAGGTGGTGTAAAACGGTAACCATTACCATTCAAAGTGTTTCTGAATAAAAGAAGAAAGTTTCTAATATGATTGCTTATAGCCGTGGACAAATGGGAGAAAATTAAGGGTGTCTTTGAGCTGATCCAAACCCGAGCATGCTCAATTCAAGGCCGGCTAATGAAAAAATATGCTAGATCAGTCAATGTTTAACCCAGCGGCAGGCTCAAATGAGAATCGTAAATATTAGGAACCAACTATTCATGATGAATATCAATGAAAATCGCATGACATTCATGATAAGTAATAGTCATGAATATTTTACGGCGATGCATGATGAATAATCAGGTTCTCAAAATATTTATGGTTCTCATTTGGACCTACCCCATTAATCTATTGGTCATAAGTTCGAATCATGCAAAGATATGAAAAAGTTGAAGAACAAGTGACAAATGACAAACTTTCATTGAATTTCCAAGTGTATCCACATCACAAAGCTAGGAAGCCTGGGTTTATTAGCCTTTTCAAACCAAGTATATATGTACAGTTGACACAAGGAAGACTTTGTACACACAAACCAGAAACGCACCCGTATATGTACATATATTCACGAAGAGGCTGATGGTTTTGCTGAAGCCTTGCAAACAGGACACCAATTCTTCAACTGCAGCCACTGGTTGATACACACAGCATGGTACCCATGACTACACCCCAGCCTTCCTATTTCATCTCCTGCTATAAACTCCTCCTGCAAAACCATACGAGATTACCTTATATTACTTGCATCTCGAGAATAACGACATGATCAGTTGCGAAATTACATATTTAACGATGTAAACTTTACTTGTTTCAAGGATTCTTGGATCAGACTTTAGGTTAGTTAACTTATTTGTATCCTTCAAGCGGCCTAGGTGCCATTTAGCATAACTCAAGGGTCTAAAGCGTAATTTGGAAGAGATGCAAAAGCCAGGTTCGCAACGTAATGTTTGAAGGATACAGGGAAAGCAAAGATAACAGAAAAAATTAGTAAAATAGAAGATTACTGGAAGAACTAATCACCTGACAGATACTGCATTTTGTGCTATCCAAACACCAACCGCCTTTCCTTCTCCATTCTTTCATATGCAATGGTTCGTATAAACTAATTTTAAGGCATTTCGATAAGTCATCTTCAGATAGTGCTGTGCTCACTATTCCCATTTTGTCCTCCAGTTCTAACAGTTCCTGTAAGTAAAAGCACACAAGAATTACGACGACTATTTGGTGGGGCCTCTAACAGCGTACAACACAAAAAGACAGCAAACCTCATACGACATATTATCAATGTCTAGTCTCATGTCCCTATGTTGATCATAGAAGCTGAAATCACGAAGAAGTGAATTCACCTCCAGCGATAGAATTTGCTGCGAATGGAAAATTTTCGTTAATAATTATGTGCAAGTTGGACTTTTTTCTTGTAAAAAAGGACTGACTACCTCATATGTCAACTCCTCGTCTTGTTCAATCCTCTCAAGTGCAAGTAGTACCTGCAAAACACCACACAGAACCCTGTCAACCCTTACATGTAACAACTCATCTCACATGGATAAAAAAATAGATTTCTGAGCTCCACAAAAGCTCAAAATTGTAGGCTACCAATAACTTCCACCATGGTTTTAAGTTGAGTTAAGGTTATTGGGCTAGTTTGTTGCTTCGGGCTATCAGGCGTTATAATATCATAATATGTAGTTAGTGAAATAACACAGAGAAATTACATTTGCAATTGCATCCACATTATATCGGCTTGAGCGACGACGATCGCTAAAGTGGGTAACCGACTGATCTGTAGAAGCAACAGGGACCATGCTAGATAAGGTATCGTTGGAAGTATGGCCACTATTAGGGGTTGAACCATTTGATGAAGTTTCCTCAGATAAACAAGATATTTCGGTCTGCGGCATGTCAGGAGTCACACGAGTCGACTGGACCGGAGATGGATTGTTTCCATGATGACTGCATCTGGTTGAAGGGTCCGCATTGACAGACCTTCGAGTCCTTACTGATGAAACATTACTTCCCCTGCAGGCTGTCCAATTTGTTGAGTGTCTACGATCAGAAATAGAACTTCCCTCATCTGATAATGGCCCACTTATCTTCTTCCCTCTAACAGATGAGCTTGTTTCTCCTTCGGTTGATCTCTTCGTTACTGTGTTTCTCCTGCCATTTTCAAATGAAGTAATTTGACCAGATTTTTGACCATGCACGTTCCGTATTTTTGTGTTGGATGATGCCATTTCAACTGTCCTGCCAACCGGCATGAACCCAACTTTGTTAGACTCGATGTCTCTGGATTTCGACTTAAGTTTGGTTGAAGCATTAAGCTCTCTAATTCCAGATGCATCTGAAACGCTGCTTGAACGAGTGGAACTTGTCTCGGTCCTAGAAGACAGCTTCTTCCGTGATTCCTGGAGAGGTCTTTTCACATCGATCACTGAAGAACGAGAGGAAGATCTGAAAGGTTTGGTTTGGTCTAACAAAGTATTTCGAGTATGTTTTGTATGGTTAAGTCGGCCACTGCATCCAAGTCGATTGCAGAATTGAGCAGCTTCATCTCTAGAGTCATCGGTATCTCGTGTAGCAGGACCTGATCCCTTTCTAGAGGCAGCAATCCAGCCAACAGCTCGTTTACTAGAATATAAATCCATGTAGATGGTCCGTAACGTCTCTTATCTGTCACAATTCACAAAACTTGTCTTGCTTTAAACAAAAAAAGGGCCTTTAATCTATTTTGACATCAACCACTTGTTTAAACTGACAAAAAAAATTCTTAATAGTAATTGCAAACATGTCTTGACCTTAATACAGACCAATAATAACCATAAAAAGAAACTATATCTACACAATTTCTACCGATAAAATGTAAAAGGACATTCTTACTATCAGCTTCCCTTTATTTAATCAAAAATTGGATAGAAATGTACAAGTTCTAAATATGCAGTAACAGAGGGGCAAATAGTACTTTTGAAGCTGCATTTAGGTGATATTATTTTTCCCGCATATAGGAACAGACAACAGTAAAGTAATTTCTTGCCTACACCAATGTAAGGAAGAACATAGATATCTTCCAAAACCGAAACAAGTAATTACTAATATCCCCACGAATATATTCCATATAAAAACTTCCTAAGAGTAAATGAAAACAGACTTTATCTTTAAGTGTCAAATAAGTTGCAATCTCCATCCCAATTAATTGTGACGATTGGCTTGTAGGTATCGGACCTAGGCTATGTTTGGAAAACTAGTTGTTGCTGAAAAGTTAGTTATTAACCGATAAGCTAGCAAATAAGACATGTATGTGAAAACTAGTTGATAAGCTATATTGACAATAATAAAATGACCTAAAAGAACATGCTGAAAAACTAATTGGATAAATAAAGCCCTTGAAGCTTATTGTAGCACTACCTAGCTTATGGCAAGCCAAACGGAGCTTTTCAATAAGCTCAAAACATAAGCTCGCTTATCTTTGCATAACACGGCCTTAGCCAAATTACACTTCCTTCCAATAATACGAAATAGGGATACACTATGGGAACAGCCATAGCATCTCCAAACTGTAGCGATGACGATGATCAAATAAGTCCTCATGAGAAGTTTTGAAAATTGTCACAAGTCTCACTGGAGTAATTGAAGGTTCACAAATCATTGAAAAAAATTGTTTCGGGCGATAGCTACATAAAGCCATTAAAACTTGTATCAACTTGATACACAAACTAGGTTTATTCCCTAGCCGAAAACAGAGACTTTTGGGGAACCAGAAATCAAATATTCCTACGTTGTTCTTCATGTATCATCATAGTTATGAATAAACGTATGAAAAAGCATCATAAACCTCATTATCTTCCATTTATTCAGTGCTTCAGAAAGGAAACCAACAAATCTCAGTTGAAATCACAAAAAGTAATCAAATAATCTCCTCTACGCAATACTTAACAATGATCAGTCAACAATGACAATAAACAAATACGATAATGATACTGAAAAAGTAACTAATAATAACAATACCAAACCTCAAAACACAATCATCGAACAAAAGATAAACCCTAACATAATAATCGGTGGTGATGATGATGATGATACAAATTATATCGATCGAAGAAGAGTAGTAGTTACCAGATTCTGGTTGGATATGGTTAAAGCAAGAGAAGTGGAGGGAGAATTGAGGAAAGTGAGGATGATACGTGTGGGCGATGGAAGCGTAATGATTATGAATAAAAAAGCGATGGTGGGATAAAGACGCAAAGCAAAGAAAGAAAGAAAGAAGGGAAAAAGTAGCTGAAATTCCGGCCGGTGGTCAACGGCCGTCCATGGTGGAGTGGAGGTGGTGGTGGTTTTAACAAAAGCTTTTTGGGTACCAACTCAACTACAAGAAGCTTTTTGAGCCAAATGTCTCCATTTTTGTTTACTTCCATTTGTTTAGAGAGATATCATTATCAACTTCAAAATGGATTATTTTATTATTATGATTTAAGTTTGGATTAACTTTAGTGTACTATGATTTAAAATGAATTATTTGACCATTATGATTTGTACTTGTGATAATTAGTTTTTTTGAGTGAACTAAAAAAAGTTTTTTTAATGGAGTTAGTGGTAGTGATGGATAGTGTTATAAAATCTAATTTATAAAGATTAAGAGTGTAAGGGGGGTCATTTGCTTAACGTTTACAGAGCGAAAGCTTACCAGTAAACTTATCATTCTCGTTTACCTTGCAGAGTAGCATTTTAAGTCGTCAAAATAGATTGATGGTAAATGTTTATAACCCAGTAGCATTTACTTGGTAAGAATCCTCACCCTCACCGCATAAGACTATTGATTCTTGTCTTAGATCTTACCAAGTAAGATTCTCAGTCCTTGTTATTCGTACTTGATAAGGTAATTGAATCGTTAAGCGCCTACCAAGGTAAGAATTTATTAAGTGTAGCCTAAAAAAATGTAACCAGGCTTTTTGTTGTTGTAAATATTTCATTTTAAGGGTGCATGGTTTGATTTCGTGTAACCACATATACCAAACATGTAACTTACTCTAGTTTTTTTAGGGGAAAATCACATCAGAATAGCACCGAACTCTTACCTTATTCATATATTAAGAAACAGACATTCAAAATCATCATTTAGAGTTTGAACCAAAGTTTTTGTTGATTTAAAGGTTTGGTAAATCGGTAATTTAATATGATATGTTTTTAAAAATATACTACTAGGAATAATTGTTTAGAGTTAAAACAATAAATTAATCCCCGAATGTGATTTAAACTTTTTCCTAAACCATATATGTCTTAGACTATATGTCTAATTTCCCATATTTATATTCCCAACTAAAATTGTAATATAAATCAATCGTAGACCTTGTTTAAATCCCTTTGAAACCAATCATGCCGACATTAAAATCAAAATTGACTAAACTAAAGAAAACTTGAATTAAAATCGTATTCAAATCTGACCAAACGGAAGAAAGCTCTAACTAAAACTTGAATTGAAAATAAGCCAAATGTGTTAAGCTTGGCGGTGGTCGAGTGTATGATCAAAGAAAAGTATGGACCGGTTGTTGTTTGCTTTATATTTGTAGATGGATTTTCATACAAGATAAATTTGATAAAAGTATTATTGTACTTTTTCAAATTATACATTAAGTAAAATTATTGATTAATCGGATGAACCAACATAACATAATTATTTGAACCAACAAATGTTGGCTCAAGGACAAATACCCAAACACTTCCAATTTTGTGAAGTGAGAGCGATTACACACTACATTTAATCTACTGTTATCGTATGTTCTACTAATCTGTCATATGGAAAACTTCATCTTATTCAGACGTTTGACATGAGTTTTCAGTACCAATCGAAGATTGAAAACATCACTTTCGTATAAATTAAACAAATTTATTGACGCAAGTTATCAATGATAGGGTCACTTCGATTAACACACCAATGTAAGAAGTAACTGTAAGAGTATATGTACATGTAAAAAGTAAAGGCTCGTTCACTAAATACTTACCTAATAATTTTACCATAATGGATGGACATAGTAAATATCGAGAATCTTACACAAAAGGAAAGGACAAGAGCCGAGAGTCTTATTCAAAAAATAAGGGCGACTACTTACCCAGATAACTACTAAATTGTTGCATAGAATGTCTTTGTAATGGATGATGATCTTATTGGGTAAGGTAATTAAGAGACTGTTTACCAAATTCTTACTGGGTAAGTGCTTACCGGCAAGAGATTCACATTCAACTCACCTTATCGTATAACATCCTTGGTCTTGAAAACGGATTGTTGGTAAACATTTTAACCTCGATAAGCATTTATAAGGAAGAATCATTTCTCACACTTACCGTGGTAAGAGTCATGGTCTCTGTGCCTTGTCTCTTACCAAGTAAGCTTCTTGGTCTTCACCATGCTCAATCAATAATGTAAATAATATTCGTAAGTGCTTACCCTGGTAAGCGTCAAGTAAATGGGCCCCTAAGAGTATTAACTCTCACCCTATAAGCGCTTAATGGATAAGCATTTGATAAACGACCGCAAAATTTTGAACCTTGTCGGTCTAGGCATATTTACAAAGTTAGTCCCTCAACTTTATTTATTATAGAAAACCTCTTTAGTTACCTCTTTGTTTAAATCAATTTACGCTTCTTCACCTTAACAAACATATCTCAATCAAAAGCCTAGAAGACCATCAATGTTTAAAGACCAAAATCCTGCATTTTATGCAAGGATGTCTTTTTGTCAAACAAATATCTAAAAGAGCCAAGAAGAGCATACACTCAATAGAAAAGACTGCCTTTAGGGTGTGTTTTGTACTTAGCTACATCACAAGACAGAACAGAATAAAACAAAACCCTTTTATCCCACAATTGGTTTGATACGACAGAAAGGACCAAGGAACTGTTTATCAAATGTTTACCTAATAAGTGTTTACCATGTCAATTACCTTATCAAATGTACATGGCAAAGACCTAGAATCTTACCTGGCAGGGTGAGGGTGACGACTCTTACCCGATTAGCACATACCGGACAAATTATTGCACATGATGTTGTTTCAGTTGACTAGAATCTTACTTGTAAGTTAAACAATGATGTTGATCCTCACCGTTAAAACACTTACCAAGTAAGCATTTGGATAAACGGCCCCTAAGTGAAAAAAATACATTTTTTTTCACAAGAATGAAAAAGATGAGACAAGATTGACGAAAAAGTAATTAGTAACCACTATGTCAAATAAAAACCCTAAAACATACCACATTTCTTTCAACAGCATCTACCCTTCTTGTCCCATTGAGTATTTTTCATATACCAAAAGCATCCTTAGTTAACATCAATCGCAACCAAGTCATCTCGATTTTTCATACGAAGGATAACACAAGCAAAAATATATTCCACTAACTTGATTCTATGGTTAATTTAACATACAACACTCAATTTACAAACTAACCTTCAATGGGTTCAAAAAATTTAAGTCAGTCATCAAATAAACACCTGCGAATAGTTATTGCGATTGCAGCAGACCTCTGAGGGTGGAAAACAACTGCACAAATACCGAAACATAGAGTGACCAAAGCAACGGCAAGGATGAGAGGGTGAGACGTAAATAATCTATTGGCGTTGTAAGTAAACATGTGATTTGACCGTTTCTCTGATTGTTCCTTGCAGGGCGTCACGCTCATGATGCAATCAGCCTGCAACAGTGGAACATTTTCACTCTTCTGCCCCAAAGTTGGAACCAATGCGTTGTCTGCTACTCCCATATCCTGCGCATTTTTGAAACATCAATAACTCGGTTTTTTGCTTTCCAATAATGCCTCTTGCCCTCAGGTAGAGGCAAGGTATGTGTACTTTCTACCTCAAACCACCACCTTCTCAAGAGTGTCCTTATGGTAAATACTTTATCGGAAAACAATTCATGTAAACGCTCTAACCAAACCAAACCAGTACATCCCACCTGGAGGTGGGGTCTGGGGAGGGTAAGAAGTACACAGACTTGCCTCAACCTCAAAGAGTAGAGCAACTATTTCCATAAAAGTTTGAAAAGCATTCATCTAGACACACTAATATAATTCATGTATGTGGTCCAAAACGTTGGACACAAAAGGTAAATGCACAAATTCAAGAAAGGTTTTCATGAAATGTTTTTAACAATAATGTTATACCCTAAGTAGAGGGGTGAAATAGTCAAATGTGGTAGGCCAAGGTACAAGTGTCTAATGCACTAGTACAAGTAGTCAATGCAAGGGTAGTTTTAAGTGGGGTGGTATAAAAAAGGGGGTTTGTTCTTTAGGGTTTTATCGTTGAATTTAGTGTGCTTTGACCTAGAGCCTTGGAAGACATCTGGCAGTCTCGAAGTGCCTGGAACCCTACGTTCTTTCATTTGATTTTAGTTCTAATCCCATATCGAAGTCACTTTCGTGTAACAATTTCTACTGTTAATGCTCGGTTTGCAACTTCAAAATTGTAGGCTAAAATGAAGACATGGTACTAAACCATTGATAACATGCTATCTTTTTTGAACTTGCGTGTAAACAAAAAAAAACGTTTTAGATTATTTCATTTTTTAGAAATAAAAGATTCGGGTATCTTCATGAAAACGTATGATTTCTATACCTGATTAACGGATGGAGTGGAAGGAAGCACCTGATATCTACAGCTTTCATCATTCTCTTCTGGCGAAAAATCTCCTGGATGCAACCCCAGGTTTAGTTTTTTCTCTAGCCGTTGACGAAGGACTTCTGTAGCATGATTCACAGTCCCCTGAAGCAGTGTCCTATCAGCTTCAACGATGCCACCACTTTTGATAATTCTCGTCTTCAGACAGTGTAATATTCTCTTCAAAACTGCGGTTGACTCGTACTCAATTAGAAAGTTAAGTACACATGTGAATCTTTGCAGCTGCAATGACATCGTAGCATATTCCATTTCTTCCACAACTGGGTGCTTCAGTAACCATGCCATGTCTAAGAGCAATTCAGAGAACTCGTTCTGTCTAAAAACAGCCACCTCACAAGAAATTGTTGTAGCTGTATGCTCCGAATCTCTTGAATAATATTTCATCTGCATGATTTTGATCTCCGAGCATACTTCTTCGTCCGCAATGAGAATTGGAATGAAATTGGAGAGACCAGATTCATTCTCGACCTTCAAAATAGATGAAGCTAATTTAAAGGGCAGAATCGAGTGCCAAGCAATAATAAACTATAAAATGTAATAAAAGATTCAAATAATTCACCAGCTCAAGATAAAAAAAATTAAACACACAAGGAATTAAGAACATATAAACTATCTGCTACAACCACAATCCTTGTGATACATCCTCTTAATGAGCATTGACCAAAGTGAAGCCGTTGTTTTCAATAAAATATGTATGCCTCTGTAAAAGATATCCCTTGATGATCTCATTTATGAGAAGACGATAACACCATTTGTGGTCCACAAAATTCGTTTAATTTGTCATTACTGGAGGATATTTGTACCATGAATGCTGACGTAAGGGGCTAACGTACTTGCATCATGCCTTTTAGGGCGATCTTGCATACTGTGGATGAGGTGGTTAGTGCAATCTATCTAGCCATGGTGCCCTCACCCCTATGTGGCTTAGGGGTCTCCTTGTCATCGGATATTAACGGGTTGTGAGACTTGGATCCATCCATCAGATAAGAACTTCGCCTTTATTATCTGTCAATAATCCTTTAGTTGTAGCATGCATGAGGCATTCCAATCTTGATGTCCATATGAGGTCTGTCAGAAGTCAGACATAGACCACGGCTACAATATGCTGGTATTCTTCTCATGGCAACAATTTATGCATTTAACACCTATCTATTTAATATCATGCAACTACGGATTCCAAGAACATGGATCAGGAAACAAATAGTAAGGTCAAGTCCTGACAATTTCACGAATAATATGTATATAGATTAAGTAACAAGACCTTTCAATATATTGGCATGTACAAGTAGCAAAATAATAATATGAACCAAACCTCAATAAACCCAGGGCCGAAAACATCCAATTCAGTACCAGGAACGCTAATATTCAGTAACTGATGATCGAAGTTTGTAGAGGCCTCATCTTTGTTGCACGATGGTGAAACATTCACATCATTTGTCATATATTTGCCAGCAAATGACACTAAAAACCTGAAGTTATTACACAGTTATATATGATCAGCATTCATACTAATTAATATTTATGAATGTACAATTGAAGCATGTAAACAATGCCATGCCAATGTTGTGCTTATGAGAGACAAAAGAAAATCAGTACAGAACTTAGCTTATGCCATCAGTAAACATGTTTTATAAAATTTTGTTACATACATCAACATCCAATGGTGCTTAACCATCATGCATTAGCATTTATTTACTTGATCTGTTTCCACATGGACCTGGATTCAAGACAAGATTTAGTTTCCAACAAACTGAATCTCTAGATCACACCCAGAGATGGTGGTTAACAGAAGCTTCAACTGATAGGTTAACTAGCTTCCAAATTATAGAAAAAACATAATCTGGTCATCCTACTTCTCAGATTTCAACAATCAAGTTAATGTAGATTATTTGAATGATTTAGGGGATGCCTTCACCTCCTTTTCTCCTCCATTCCAAACCATGCCAATCCCCTCTTCAATTTCAACAACAAAATTACAAAATCCCCACTAAACATAATAAATCCCTTTCTTCTTGTTACCCTTTCTTCACTAGTCTTTCATCATCGTCTTTTTCTTCTTTGTCATCATCAAGAAAATCACAGAGATACAATTCCATATCTTATAATTTGAATAGCGAAATTGGCAACAGTAACAGAAGTTCTTTGAAGCAGAGTGACAATGGGGAGAAAAGAGGGTTATCCTCTTTGCAGCTGGACACTGGGCAATATGATGGACATAAGTGTTAAGATGCCGTTGTTGTGGCCAACGGTCATGGAGCTTTGTCGTACGACGACAAAATAAATTTATCTGTCAGAAATGCCAAAATGACTTGTAACCTTTGCAGTAATAGTTGTACATTGCTTAGGATTTCATCTCTGGGAAAAGACTTGGGCCATCATAATAGGACAAAAGTCTTTAGAATCACCCTCCTTAATGTCTTGATAGTAATTCCCCATGTTAGCATGTGGTTTATCATTCCTACTGAGCCATAATACTAAAAAGCTAGTTGACTCGTATTTGTTCCACTGGCTCCACATATTGCCACATGGTCACCAGAAACCTGCAGACTCGTTACAACAATCCAGGTTGCCCAAGCCATGCAGACATCTCAGAATGTAAGCATTTCATAAATGGCAAATTGTATGAGATTGCACTCAATCTTTATCGTGATAAGTAAGGTTCTAAAGCTAAGAACCATTAACTTTAAACAACATTCACTGGTTTCTTTAAATTTAAAAACCCTAATTTGTAGATTCAGAACCGACACATTCAAGCATTAAAAGTTAAGGGGGAGCGGAAAGATAAGTCAGGCTAAAATTTAGAATTCACGTAGCAGCATCATGTTCAGATAACTGGCCACACTTTCTTATGTGTTAGGGTTAACTTTATGCTGTATGGAAGATAATGTAGAACCTCCAATATCCAATTTATAAAATCTGATTCATGAAGTTAGAATACAAACTGTACAGGGTATTGTAATTGGGTCAGCAAAGCACATCAATAATAATTCTTTAGAAAGATTTACAATTTCAATGATTTCCATGTCTCAGTTTCCAGATTCAATCAAACAAGCCAATTAAGAACTTGATTGTTGTACTATTCAATTTCAATAAGGTTATGGAAGATGCAGTCTTCAGATGTCATTAAAATATTGGAATGCTTATCAGGATTGTGCTTAAACCAAGAAAGTTAAAAGGAAAACAATTGCTGATGTACCTAAGTCTGGGCTGAAGCAAATTACTTCCACATGCCAAAAATTCTATGGGTTTGCCTGCTTCAAAGCACGTAGGCTGCACACAATGAAGCTTCGGGGATCTTTCTCCTGCCTTAATTTTTATCACTGACCTTCCACCTGCATCCAACAGTTTAGTTCACATAAGTACACAATTTCATAGTCCTATATAATGGGAAGAGACGATCTGTCTCACAGAATAGTGTTCCTCAAAACAGAAAAGAGAAATTATTTAGAGCTATGAAGCTTCGTTCAATGGTGAATCAATTATATATTAAGATCATTTGTTTGCAATTATTCAACACATAAGAAATATTCCTCTTAGAAGCTACTCACAGAAATATGATCCAATCATGAGGATTTGTGCCATTTGTGTGACCCGATTTGTGTAGTATGCAAGCATCCTTTTCTATCCAATAAGCACAGAAAAATATGTGGCTACTCCAAAGTCATAGAAGAAACAACAAAGAGATGGGGAACATACTCACTCAGTCACTCACACCCACACCCACACAAGTATGCACATACTCACACGCACTAGGTACTTCAAATGACAACTTAGCTTGTTCTTCCGCAATGCAATTTTTCTTGATTCTTATAGAGAAAGACAGAAAGTCATGCTCCATGTTTTCCCCCACTTTTCCCCCACTATTGTCCTTTTTGATATCAGAATCCACTAAGTAACCTGGACGACCCCGCGAAGTGTACGTGCCGGATGCACCAAATCCTCATTGAATTTTATTTTTCCATTAGAAGGACCGGATATATCAATAACCTAGCCTTCAAATGCCTTATTAAGCCATAACTTATCAGTCTTCTCCACTTTTTCACAACCCCCTTTACCCTGATAACAAGAAAAGCAAAAAAAGGAACAATAAAGGAAAAAAACAATGAAGATGGATAAGATAGTTCATGTGCACAACCCTCATCGCCCATCCGTAAGAATATTGTGAAGAAGTTGAAAGGAATGAACAAATGCTTGAAATTTTGAAGGCATGTTATTGATCACTTCACTAAATTCGAAAAAGGGAAGTAAACCAAGATGAAATAAGAATCGACATGACTTGTTTCCATCTTAGCCGGCATCCAAGCTAAAGTTCTTGAATCATGAGCTGAAATCCAAAGTATTTCAAATTCCCATCTCATACTTCTTCAAGAACTTGAAGATGAAATAATCAATAGAACACCACAAGCTGCAATTAAGTTTAGTAGGAACTGCACATCTGAATAATGAAAATTTGGTATTGCATGCTAATTTTCAAGAGACCCAATGTCAAGAAGATGGACTTTCTTTCTATGTTAGCACATACTTAACGCCTTGGAAGTTCTCCATCATAATTTTTTACCCAATTTGGGCAATAGATTTCATCGTCTTTCCTGAAGAAGTGAAAGATCCAGTATTCTTCCTCATTAAATGTGCTAATACATACTTGAGGATGAGTCTTCTCCAGGAAAAGGAAGAAAAAATGAGCAAGATAAAAGGCATCAATAGAAACTTTTAAGTAATTACAACTGAGGAATCATATTTCAATGTAAAAAGGTAATTGATCATCGAGTAAAACGTTTTCGTGACTTGATAGCACAAAAAACAATTTTGATGACACAACATTAGCAATTCACTAGAAGAAAAATGTGTAAGTATTTACTTTCTTAATTTTTCATTGTTCCCAAGTTGCATTCTAGGTTTAGTCTGTAAGGATAGATATTATTATTCTCCTTGGATTTAGAAGATAGAATAAATATTATTATTTTGCATTGTCAGGTTTCTTCATTGTTGTTGTTTATAACATTCTTAAGATTGCACAAAACAATTTGTACAAGCATCTTTCTCAATGATAAGACTAACAGATCTCATATTAGACAGAGATATATAGTAATAAAATAACAACAAATGACAGCATGAACAAGAATCTAAAATAAAATAGCACTTGCAACGTAAAAAGAAGCCATTGAGGTCAACCAACCTTTCATGACACTGAAGATACTGCCATTTAGATTAACAAAAAATGTGCCTCGTCCAGAAAGCAAGTTTCTTGGTGAAGCAAGGAGGTCATGTATACATGCAACCGGATCTTCACTTAACTGTTCAAGAGTTTACCTTAAGTTAGATGATGTAGATGAAGCTTAGAAGACATGAGTATATACATAAAAGCGAGATAACGAACAAATGTACGTAGATAAATCATAAGATAAAAAGATGAGATCCTAATTTAATTATAATAGATCTCCATCTCAAGTTCCATCTTATGCCTTCTATTTAATTAGTAACTTGTTTATTTCTGTCTATATTGGCATTGTATATAAAAATATATTTCCATTACTCCCTAGTTGACGGTACTAATATTTTGCCTAATATTTACATAGCATCGAAACTAAGACTTGACAACTGAAAACCCTAGCTCTCACAAAAGACACCGGGATGCAAACAGCAGCTGAGTTGCCTTGCACCACTATTAGCAAATAGTCTATTCCAGTCAGGTGGAGATGGCACAACAGTACACCAGGCCTCCAGATATGACATACTCGGTGGATGTATTCAACAAGAATGTGATGCTTCATATCTTGTAATGTCTCAGCAGTCTGTACTTAAATAAGGATGTTGGCCTATGATAGGAGGATACTCAGACACCGACTAGGCAGGATTGCCAAACGCACAGAGGCCTGCCACTAGCTATTGTTTCTTATAGGAGTAACCCCTTGTCCTATAACAGCAAGAAACAGGCAAATCTTTTCTCATTGAGGAGTAGACTATTTGGTCATGGCAGACATCTCATGTGAAATAAAATGACTAGATGTCTTTTGCGCAAGTTAGAAGCTCTTCCAGATAGTAACACTTTTATAATGCGATGAGCACACGGCAAATCACATCGTAAGCAATCAAGTTGTTCATAAGTGTCAAAACATACAAAGCTAGATTGCCATTTAGTTGCAAAACCAATTTTGGGTAACAAGCCTCGAGCTTCAAAATTTTAATGTATGGACACCCGATACCAGCTTACCCACATCCAGATGAAGATTGGACTTAGATCCTAACATTTATCCTCTGACTTCAGCAAGAGTGTTAGATGTATTTGTATCCATCTATCTATTCCCTTTGGCCCATCTATTTTATCCTAATCTTACACCTACATAGATTTTGCTTTACTACCAACAAAGTAAGTGTTTATTAATCACCAAAATTAGAACTGCTCAATGGCTTTTGCACAACAAAATACAATCACAATTTGTCCTTAACATTTATAGCATATTGGAAGCATTAAATTTGATAATTCAATCAAGAATTAAGGAAAAAGGTATCACCTTCACCCACTTAAATCTTGGCATTGCAATGAAAAGGGTTAAGATTGTGCATCCAGGACGAATATATCCTTCCAACTCCACGGGCATGCTGGCCAACCACTGAAATATCTGTAAAAGCATATACTTATGTCATTCACCTGGTAAACACAAGTATTTAAACTCCTTCAAATGCTGGCAAACAGTAAGCATTAGAGTACCTGATGGCGGAGTCTACGAGGGAACTCCGCTGGATTCCAATCGTAAAGCTTAAATGAGATCCGACCAGTTGGGCACTACAATAAAATATGTATATTAGATATATCAATACACACAGTGTGCTGATGGAAAGATTCAGATGAATAAAACGTATGAAAGCAAACCTAACATTTATAAAGAACCTACCAGAGAGGAGAAAGCACTCTTATCGTCACAATAGGATGGCGAAGGAATGCCTTTTTCTCTCTCTTCATCCGTTTGAGTTTCACCAGATGCAGCTAAAGATGGAAAGTTGTCGCTGTGAATATTTTGGGCTTGAGTGGAGCTCGGTATGGTATTATGCGCTTCAGCTGCTAAATACAATTTCTCTCCTGCTGCTTCACTACTCATGCTTTTAGCACCTACACCATAAAATTACTTCAGGGATTGAAAAGCAAAATCCATACAGAATTCACGCAAGTAAGAATGAGCCATGATCAACACTGAGGGGAACCCTACCACCGGATATAACACCAGAAAGGTAGAAAATAAATCCCGCTCATGTGACTTAACTCTGTAATGCTAATTATTATGTGAATTTCATGAACTTTGCATCAGAATAAGAATATGTTAACTTCCTTCAGCATTTGATCATCAAAAATACAATTTCCTCCTTTCTACGATTAAATCCTTTGACTTTTCATTGTCTCTTTCTCCCTGAGAGTTTGTTTAGTTTCTGGAAGGTGAGACAGAATACCATCTTCAACACGAAGAAAAGGAAAGACGAGTTACTATTACTTGCACCTTTTCCAGCTTCATCATAACCATCATCATAATCTGCTGATTGAAGTCTAGATGCCTTGGAGTCTGAGGGTTTTCTCCGACGCCGATTATTATGACGTTCTAACTTTCTTCGGCAACTACGTTTACCTTCATCAAAATCTGACAGGACATGAAACCTACAACATGGTGAGTTTGTCAGCATTTTATTTTAGAGAAATCTATGTCAGTTAACATGGATTTGTCACCACTAACTAGAATTTTCATTTACACATTCAGTTCCAATAAACCAAAACTTCAGAGAATCTCTAACCAACAAAACATTATCAAATAATATGGTAAAGCAAAACTATGTAACAGAAGACTACCCGTAGATACATGAACATGCTCGATGAGGGAACACATACAAAAACTCTCATAGTTCTTCTTTCTTTGGCAGAAATGTTCAAAATAAGGGCAAGAATAAAGAAAAGAAAAGAACAATTGAGCTTTGAATCACTCAAATAACAATTGATAGATCACGATATATTCACTGCCTGACCATGGTTTTCAAAAGCGTGTGAGGCGTACGCCTCGAGGCGCGCCTCAAGGCGAGGCGGTTCAAAATCGTACCTGAGGCGCCGCCTCTCAATCCCCAGACGAGGCGTACGCCTCGGTTGTCTGA
>LUCG01043147.1:0-11317 GCA_001633085.1 Carthamus tinctorius | reverse complement strand
ATGATTTATCAAACACACTAATTGAATGGATTTGAAATACAAATCCTTCCAATTCCATTCCCTCAAAACGAACGCACCCTTAATATATTGGATGAGAATTAGATGTATGGCCATTTACCAACGTCAATCGTGTAAACACTTACCAACAAAAATTACCACCCTCAGTTACTTTGTTGAGTAATTTTTAGGTCATCAAAATAAATTGTTTATAAGCGCACCAAATAAGAATCTCCTTCCTTCCTTACCGGGTAAGAACCTCAGTTATGCTCAGCAGCTCATGCCTCATACCGGGTGAGATTCTCGGTTCTGCCATGCTCACCTGGTAAGGCAAGTGACCTGGTAAAAGCTTACCCGGTAAGCTCTTGGTAAACGGCCCTGTATTTTATGATTTGATGAAAATGGAGTTCTAGTACTGCTCTTTGGTGTTTGGGATTGCTTATTAAAACTGTTTATTTGCTTATTGTTGATTGAAACAACAAATAAGCAATTTTGGATGTTTGGATAAAATGCTTATCATGGTGTCAACTGACAAGAAAGGGGTTTTTTAATAAGTTAAAAGGTTTTTAACTTTTCCAACCAGCAATAAGTAAATAAGTTGATAAACACAAGTTGTTTTAAATAAACAATCCCAAACACCTCGTTAAGGTAAAAACCAACGTATGTAAACTCATTGGCGGAGCCAGCCTTATCCCAGGGTTATCCTAGGCCCACCCTCACTTTCTAAATATCTCTGGTTATCCTAGGCCCACCCTCACTTTCTAAATATCTCTACTGCACTACGAGGTTTGGCCCTTTTGATAAGTTGTTTGTACTTTTTTTTGTTTCTTCTTCTTTCATCTCTTTCACTTTGATATGTTTTATTTTTTTAAGCTTTTATATGATTTTCTATTATTCAATATAAATTCAAGTTATGATTTATAATGAATTCAAATCCACCTATATTCATATTCAACTTCTAATCTTCAAAACAATATTTCTATTGAAACAGATTATTGAAAGGAAAACTTTTGATGTGTTTAGAAAATGAAAACTTGTCAATATATCAACCATATAAATTGATTATATACATTGTAGCCAGCCTTGGCCCAGGGTTATCCTGGGCCCACCTTCACCTTCTAAATATTTCTACTGCACCATGAGGTTTTGCCCTTTTTCATGAGTTGTTTGTATTTTTTTTGTTTTCTTCCTCTTTCACCTCTTTTCAGGTATCAAGTGTTTTTATCTTTTATATGATTTTCTATTATTCAATATAAATTCAAGTTAGTGGTTTATAATGAATTCTAATAGATCTATATTCATATCCAATTTCTAATCTTTATAACAATATTTTTATTGACACTAACTATTGAAAGGAAAACCATTGATATGTTTGGAAAATGAAACTTGCCAATATATTAATTATATAAATTGATTATACACCTTTACATTTTGATAGATAGTTTTATCAATCATCAATATAATATCTTATTACAATATAATTGAGTTTACGGGACGTCTAAGATAAAATATCTCATCTTCCAATGCTGTGGCGGATAGGTTATCGCTCGGAGGGTTCATAGCGCCCTAACCGAGTTCAAGTCTTCCCATGCGCATGTCTGGGGGACATTTAAGTGGCATCATGTTTAGCCCCCAAAATTGCCGGGGATTAGTCGGGCTTTGGCCCAAACACCCTTCCCAAAAAAATAAAAAGATAAAATATCTCGTCGGTATTCTAATAGAATAGAATTTAAGTCTTTAAGACCAAATTATAAAGCATCCAATCCAAAAGTGTTACCATAGGTTTATGAGACGTTCTTGAACGTTTTAACAAGTTTTTATAACGTTTTTAAAATAAAGTATTGTATTAGTTATTTTATAAGACAATTTTGTTAATACATTTTTCAAATAATGTCGCACAAAATGACTAATATGAGAGTTTATTTTAAAAAAAAAATGTTAAAATGTCTATAAACGTCCGATAAACCCATTGTAACACTTTTAGACATCAAACCTTTTTTCCTATAGATGTAAGTCTTATAAAATATTTTGTTAGGATGTTTAGATGATTTAGACACCTTATAAACCTAATGTAGTTGTAGGGTCTATATCTAATTGTTTCTATTTATTTTATTAATGTATTTAAAAGGTTGTATTAAAGATGACCTTGATTTGAAATTCTGGCTCCGCCCCTGTGTAAAACTGTCACATATTTAACAAGATTTGGCTACAATCTTGTACGATTTGTAGATCGATCACCCTATCGTTCACTATCGTTTAATTATATTTTTAATTACGGGATAATAATATACTTATAGGATTATTCCAACATTTATCATCCAGATACTTCCTACAAAACGTTTATTACACAACAAAAAGGATAAATATACAACAAAAATAAATAAAATAAAAATTACAGCTAATTGATGCAGCATAGAAGGGCATTTTTAAGCTTGGAAGCCAAAACTCAAATATGCAGTTAACATGCTTACCAAAGGTACAGAGATGTTGTCATCCAGGCCTCCGTTCGTCGGGAGCGATTCCACCAACGTAGCCACCATTGCAACCATCGCCACTCGTTCAACCGTCGTTACCCAGTCTAGCTCAAAGTACCCGAATATTGAAAAGTAATATAGCATCCTGGATAAAAAGGGTAAAATAGTCAATTATTTCTCCATCACATTCTGCCAATTGGTTCCTTTTTTGGTACAAAAAAAGGTGATCTATTGGTACAATGTTAATATTATTAAGCACAGTGCCAATAATTGTTCGACTGTGAGGCCGTCACGTTGTCGACCACGTTATTTGGCAGAAGGTCATTAAAACATGATCAAAGAAAATTCAAATATGAACAATAAATATTTTGAGAACCTCACAACCAACTATTTTATACATTATTCCTGATGAGTAACACCGAATTATCATGAACATATCACAACATTCATTATGAATAAAACAGGAAAAGTCGGTTCCAAATTTTCAAAACATTTATAATTCTCATTTGAATATATCCCAACATGATATAGTGGCAAATAAATTCCAAGGTTAAACATATTTTTCATATTGCTAAGAGGGCAAAGAAACAATGATAGGGACACATACCCAATTGAGATTAAGAAACCAACTACAAACATAGAGATGCTACCGGCCCAACTCTTGTGTTTGTTGTAAGGAATTTTATGGAACCCAAATCTTCTACCCATGATATCTGCAATACCTATCAGAGTATAATTAAATGTTAGAAAGAAGCCTAAGAATCCAAAAATCAAACACCACGAGGCTGAGAGAAGATACCATCGCCTCCACACATCATCGACAGCGCGACCACACCCACTGGTGACTCGCGCCAGAAGACAAGAGAAGATAGAATCAACACCAAAACATAATATAGAGGTCCTCTAAGCAATTCCCTGCCATCAGATCATTTTGAAAATTTGGTCATTTTCATTTGGAAACTTACTATAAGGTAAAACAAACCAATGATCTTAGTATTATGAGAACTTACAACGGGCCTTAGCGGTATCCGGGTTACAGTTAAAGCCAGCCTCTTAGGAGGTCAGGGGTTCAAACCTCACCTTTGGTGAGGAGGGTGTGAAAGTTCATTCGACTTATAGAAATATATTATACTTCAAAAAGAAAAGAAAAGGAAAAAAAAAAACTCACTCTGGTTTCCCTTCTCGTGTGACTGACTTGATGAGGTCTTCATTGGTCACCAGTGAAAGACCATGTACAAGAAGCCTTGTGAAGTTTAATAAGGGAACTACCGCAGCAAAATAGCGAGCTTCTGTCGAAGTACTAATCTAGGATTGAAATATCAACTGTAAGAGTTTGATTGATATATGTACACGGTATGATGGTAGAACTCCATTATAGAAATAAACAAATTTTGGGAAACTGGAAAATACCTGAAAATTGGCCAACAACCCATATAGAGTAATCCAGATAATATATGAACCAGTTTTCTGCTTAGATTCTGAAAGGAGAAAGAAATAGGATAAGGAATTGAACCTGCCAAACTACATTTACTCTATCTTCTGCAAAGAGTCCAAGTTTGATTTCTAAAAGTTGCATGTGGTACTTTCATACTCAAGAGTTTATGTTAATTAATTGACCACCTTAACACCAAATTGTCCTATCCTAAAATTTCTGAGGAGGTTACAGAGCCAAATGCAATTTCAGTGTTGAACGACAATACAAAAACCGTTGTTGCTGCAAAAGCATCAAAATTGGATGAAGAACAAAGTGAGATGAGTAGCACCCAGGAAAAGACCTTCAAGAAACCCGACAAGATACTTTCTTGTCCTCGATGTAATAACATCTATACCAAGTTTTGTTATTACAGCAATTGCAACGTTAATCAACCTCTTGCAAGAACTGTCAAAAATATTGGAGAGCTGGTGGAACAATTAGAAATGTTCTCGTGGGTGCCACACATCGGAAGGTGTGTTTGGATTGTCATTCAACATTGAAGTTGCATTCGGCTCTGTAACCTTTCTAGAAATCGTAGAATGGGGTCTATCCTCCTCTTTATCAATGTACAATACAAATTTAATGAATCACTATTTTGAGTACCTCCGTAGATTTGCTTCCAATTTTTTAAACCAATATTATATAATATGCATGAATTAAAAACACAAACACCAAGCACCATATTGATGCATAAGCCAAAATATAGTTATAGTTATAGTAGTCACGATAATAGTCTTGCCTTGGTAATCTTTTGCTACAATTTCAACAATACCAAAAAATGCCCGTTAATGTGGCTTCAAGTAAACTTCCAACCAATAAACTCCACATACAGATCCAGGAAACCAACATAAAGAAGGCACAAGGGACTAGATGAACGTTTGTGTGAGAATAGGATGGGAGGTAATATGCCTAAAGTAATTGGCTAATACCAATTATACCTCCGATAAAATTTTAGCAAAATCTTTAGAAGTGATTGCCCTTCTTTAACAATTGAAAATAAACACAAGATTGAAATAACTAATTTTACGGGGGAAGGTCACTGTCTATTAGCTTTCTCCTTAACCACTCACCTACCAAAATTATGGCAAAGCTATGCATTTAAGTTGCCATTGTTAACCATAAATAAAGATAGCTGAGATCGGGATAGATGAGGTTGTCAATACTCAATACCTTTAAACTTAACAACTTGCTAACCACAATGACTCCAATGTCAATAGATTTGTACTTAATGCTCCCATGTTTCATTACTTTTATATATTTATTTCATTTTTACCCTTGCAACCTTTTAAGTTCTCTTCAAAAGCAGGAAGACTGACTAAGGATATTTAAGGATAATTTTATATGATTATTTGTAGATTAGCTGAACAGCTAACATCGTTAAAAAGCTTAACAAAGAGTCATGGATCAATCGTAATCGAAGATCAACACTCATAAGATGCGTCGAGATGTACAATATCAATTTCCTTGAGAAGCACAATTCATGGGGTGGGGGTGAGACTAAGTGATGAATGGTCCAGATCCATTCTTAACGCTACTTACTTTAACTCTTTTTCTTGCACAATCCTAATGCTTTGTCAATGAATAATTTCCTAGGATGAATTTAAAATGATCCGCAGGTTATTGGGTCGGTCAGTGCTTTGCATAACTGGTATTTGAAGTGAAATAGAAGACCTTTTGTGTGGTACATCCGTATATGTTACCTAATGGGCAAACTATAGAAGCACTATAAAAGCAGGTGCTGAAAAAGTGAAAATGGTCAAGAGTACTATTACATGTACAGTACCAGTAATTGATGCAATCTATGCATAATTTGGATGCCATTTTTATGGTACAACAATGTTCTCCTTCACAATATATGGCAATCCATAGAGCTAAAGACCACGTTATGCCAGCAAATCTATAGATGTGCTTCATAATTTAGATCATAATATAATGCATTCTACTTGTCAAACTACCAATTCAAACTGTACTTGTGATTGATGATAATATTTAATGCTCGAGATCTAGAAGAAGAATAAACTGGATTAGGTTAACCAGGCTATTCACAGAGGCCTTTTTCTTTTGATTTTCCTTCATACTATCCACAGGGGAGAAGACAAAAACCAAATACGAAAGCGAATCTTCATTTTAGCATCTACAAAGGCAGGAAACCGTGTTTGGCAGGATGATTTTCCGGTGACCGTATAACAGTACAGTGAATATCAGAACGTAACCGTAGAAGACTAGAAGTACTGTTTCACCAGTATGTATGTATATATGTATGTATATATATATATCGTTTAGAGATTGAGAGATATATACCTGCTCGATGACTTGCCGCTTGGTGAGGTTATCAAATCCGGCGACGAGCGCATAGGCGCCGGCAACGACGAGGACTGTCGCTCCGGCGTCCTGAATCAGAGGACCTGACGCACCGCCGGCGAAAGCAGCAGAACGAACATTACGTGGTGGAGGAAGAAGAATGAGGCGTCGTTGACTACAACTACTCCAAACTCGATCCGTAGAGAGAAGCAATCCAGCAGGACAGAAATCACGCCTCGGATGGCAGAATTGAGGACGGAGCAAAGAGAGCCTGAGGTTTGCCGCGACGGCGGCGGCGGTGGTGGCGACGGCGGAGACGGAGGATTGTGGCGGTGAGGCCATCACGACGGTGTTTTTCCGTTTGTCGAGAAGTAATGATAACAGCTCTTCAAGTGTGATGCTGGTGTGGGACCTACTTCTGAGATTTCCGGAATGGGTGCAAAAGGAAATCGCCTGCCTGCCCGGGTTATATGTTTATGTATACTTCCGGTATCATTTGATGCAATTTATTTTCATTTAATGCAGTTACCTTTTTTTTTATTTTAATGATGGTACATTTTAACAAAAATTTATCAGGTATTTCTTAAAAGAAAGCACTACTTCAAAAGTAACTGTGAAAATACATACATATTTTTGTAAGTAAAGGTTGTTGGGTTTCGGTAAAAGTCAGATGTTTTTTATGGGAAGCGTTTGTCTATATATACCGAATCGATTCCTTTCTAATACGATGCAATACATGAGATTTAAAAAATCAAGGCTATGTTCGGCAGACTAGCTAATAAGCTAGCCGGTAGCTGATAAGCTGGCTTATGAACAAATTATGTTTGGCAAAAACTAGCTTATGGGTATCTGAAAAGCCCACTTATAGAAGATCCCCTCCCCTAGAGGTGCACAAAAAATTCGATTATCCGAAATTGCGCAAAAACTATCCGAAACCGGTTTTTTATAAACCTGTTTTTTTCTGAAACCGGATCGGATTTTCTGAAACCGGATATCCGACCGGATTTTCATTTGCACCCCTCACCGGATTTGGACCAGATAAAAAACCGGTTTGAAACTGATCCGGTTTACCGGATTAACCGGTTCCAAACCAAACCGGTTTGGTTTTGATCCGGTCTGCACACTTTTGAATTGTATAATTATAAGTTATATAATAGTTATATGTTATTATTATATAATAGTTATATAGTTATTACTTATTATTAGACTATTAGTTAATACAATAATACTTAATAACTCGATATTAATATACTTAGATTTAGAAGTTGACATCTTAGATTAATTATTAATAGCCCATGCCTCAAAGCTCCAAACCCAAATAAAATCAAATTAATAATATAGTTGGCCCAAACAAAATAAAATCAGATGTCAATTAATTTAATTATAACAAATTTACGTCATTATAATCGTGTCGTCGACACCTTCGAAATCAGCCTAATATTGAATATTTTTTTTATCTATTTATTTTATTATATACTATATATAGTACGCTTATATATGTGTTAAAAAATAGTTGAGCAGTTAAAAAGTTCTTAATCGAACTTTTATAATAATAATAATAATAATAATAATAATAATAATCTATTAGAGTATGCTACATCTTTCTCTCCACCGATTCATCATCATCTTTTTTCTCTCTCTATTTTAATTTAAACAAATAATGTCATTATAATCGTATCGTCGATACCTTCGAAATGAGCCTAATATTAAAAATTTTATATAATTATTTAATTGTTTACTATACGTAGTACGATTATATATGTATTAAAAAATAGTTAAGGGGTTAAAACGTCACTTAATCAATGTTTTAATTTTAACAAAATTTAGCCATGTATCGTATGTTGGCTAAAATATGTTAAAAAATGTGTTTCAATTTAAATAAACTACGCCATTATAATAGTATCGCCGATACCTTCGAAATAAGCCTAATATTGAATATTTTTTGATCTAATTATCTTATTGTATACCATATATATTACGATTATATATTTACTAAAAAATAGTAAAATGACTAAAAACGTCGTTTAATCAAACTCATTAATCAAAATTTTATTTAATAATAAAAAATAATACGAATCTATTATTCGAATTGTTNTAAAAACGTCATTTAATCAAACTCATTAATCAAAATTTTATTATAATAATAAAAAATAATACGAATCTATTATTCGAATTGTTAAAGTTACCGTTTACCCCCTTTGGTTAATGACATTCATTAATAATCATCTCAATAACTTTAAATCCTCTATAACTTCAAAATTTGGTTACAAAAAACGTTATATACATAATGACCTGCGGCGAAGCGCGGGTATCAAAACCTTGTTATAGTAACATAATTTATATTTTTGTTTATACTACATTTTATCAAGAATTAATTTAAGGCAAAAAATTGATAAAAAATAAATATCTAAAAAGGAGGATCAATAAAAAAAAACACAAAAATTGGTTGGAGATCCTTAGTTTTTTTCTGTTGAAATTGAATGTGATTTTTTTTTGAGAAAATAATTAATCTAGCCAACCAAGAAAATCGAATTTATCTCCTAGCCACTCTCTCCCATAATTTGCAAAAATACCCACCGGCAGCCGCTCTCCGGCGAGAATCGAGCCGCTCCGGCCACCCTTTGAGCCGCTCCGGCCAAGCATTCAACATATTGCTTCGAGCCGCTCCAAACCCGGCCGCGGATAGCGGCTGGCCCCCCCTTTGCCTACGTGTCAACCTCGGGTTCGTCCACATAGCCACACTCTCCATTTGAGCCGCTCCCACACCAACCGCGAAGAGCGGCCCGTGCCCACGTGGCAGGGCCCGGTTGGTCCACGTGTCGTTTCAGCAACAAACCCTAACCCTAATTTTGCCTTTATAATGCAGCCGACAACACAACAACACCATCACTTTCATTCTTCTTCTTATCTTTGCTATCTCAATTTTAAATTGGGGGGACCAATTTTAAGAACAACAAATATAATAGTTAATCAAGATTTGTCGGGTGTTTGTCGGTTTAGGAAGGAACACTTGATTAAGTTTGTCTCTTGGCACGTGACGACGATTGTTTAGCATGGCAAATCAAGTAAGTTATTCTCGTTTTATGGTCGTTTTGACACTCGTTTTGATACTCGTTTTGACACTCGTTTTGACACTCGTTTTGACACTCGTTTTGAAGTATAAATGTTGTTTGACACTCGTTTTGACACTCGTTTTGACACTCGCTTTAACACTCGTTTTGAAGTATAAATGTTGTTTGATACTCANGTTACAAAAAACGTTATATACATAATGACCTGCGGCGAAGCGCGGGTATCAAAACCTTGTTATATGTATTGTTGTTATAAAAAAATTTTGTATTTATAATATACAACTATTAAATGCAAAAGTATAAGGCCATAGGTATAATTTAGACAATTAAAATATTTATGTTAAAGGTAATGGAATTTGTCTTGATTTTTATTTTAATCATCTTTAAAACATAAAATCTATAAGGCATGCGTAGCATAGACGGGCTCCGCAAGTGGGTTCGGTGTGGGTTCGCAGGTTCAGTCGGATTCGTACTACACCACACGCGGTTTCGAAAGAGGGTTCATGAACTCGTCTCTTCTTTCTCTCTCTCTCTCTCTCTCTCTTATTCTTTCTCGCTCTTCTATATATATTTAAAATTAATAAAAAAGGCTAAGCGTATGAGGGTATAAAAGGTTTGTGGTACGAGATTTGAAGGGTTGATGAAGGTTTGAGGATAGAATAGTCGAAAGCTGCTATGGTAGTAAAAGGTTGAAACCATAACTTTGTGTGCTACTCGTGGCCTAAGTACTTGAAACATCGGTTTAAGTATTAACTAGTTAGTGCATCTCCAATAACTATGTTAAAATGGAAAAAAGAGGGATATTAGCATTTTTTTTTGCTCCAACAACTATGCTATTTTGTATGCTAAAATAAAAAAATAAAAAAAAAGATGGTAAAAATCTCTAAATTTAGACCATGGGTTATACAACTCAAATTACCCAAACTTACCCACTGTCATATCAGCGTCACATCATTTTCTCACTCTTTACCCAAAATTACCCAATACATATGTTATACTCAACTCAATCTTACCCACACATTTTATTTTATTAAATAATTAACAAAGAAAAAAATAGAGAGATAGAGAGAAACAAGAGAGAGAAAGGGGGTGGAAGTGGGGGGCCCTTTGCCGATTGGTTTGGCCATCCCGGTTTCATTGGACCCGATATGGACGTGTTGGTGTTCCCGAATGAACCCGATGAACTCGAAGCTCACCTGAGCCATTTGGGATGACCACAACGGATAGTCTTAAATATTTCCCTATAAACTTTTTAGAAGAGAAAGAAATATTATTTTATTTTATTCCATCAATAAAAGACATTGAAGTTTAACGTGTACGAGAGATAAATAATATTTTATTAATGTTAAGAGTAATAAAATAGAATAGTTATTAGAAATGTGTATAATTATTTTTTTAAAATTTCAAACCTTTTATACTCTTTTATGGAAAAAATATATTGTACATGTAGTAGATCATCTTACGTCCTTGTTCTCGAGTTTAAAAAGTAGGGAAAAGAAAGGGAAGGAAAGAGAAGGAAAAGATAAAAGTTATCATTCAAATCATCCCACTTTTGAGACGATAACTTTTAAGAAAGAAAAAAGAAACGTTATCATTCCAAACATTTTCCTTTTTTTTTAAAAAAATTCGAAAATACACTTTTGTTAATTTCATTAAAAATCCTTTCTTTTTATTTTTTTTTCACTTCATATTAATTAAGCGCGGGCCACGGGGGACCGCACACCGCAGTTCACTAAAGAGGACTTTGAGAATTGAGATCACAAAGCATTAAAGCCATACAATAAAAAAAGTTATGCATTTAAAAATAATAATGCCACGATAACGAATTTTGTCTATTTTATTATCTTATTTAAATTACTTTACCAGGTAAATAAGAGTGTTCGGTGAAAATCTGAAACTAAGGTGAGATTACCAGGTAAATAACGAATTTTGTCTATTTACATGCTGGTTGTAAGTCGCATGTAACCCGTGCAGTTGTTAATCATGTATGATTAACAACA
>LUCG01043144.1:0-10382 GCA_001633085.1 Carthamus tinctorius | reverse complement strand
CGGTTAAGCCTCACACAATTTGTACGACATTAACTGGTGTAATTTTTTACATAAACATCGAGTCCGTTATATTATTATACCTAATTAAATTTTATATGTAAATTAATTTGACGTTTTTATTAAAAGGATCTAGAAGTGGCTTGGGGTTGGATTCTGCTCAATTGACTACCAACCGTTATCCAAATATAGTATGTTTATGTTATATAGTATGTCCCAAATCTCTATCTTGAAATATTAGGTGGATAAATAATTTTTATTGAAAAAACTAGGACTTTGAAATTTGATAAATCATTAGAGAAAAATGTTAATGATTCATATGTTGTGAAATTATTTTTATTCATAAGTTATATAAATCATATATAATTTTTATTGAAAAAACTAGGACTTTGTTATACTATGTTGGAAATAACTTATGTAATATATATGATTTATATAACTTATGATTTTATATAAAATTTGTTTTTCAAATGTAAAAAAAATAAGTTTGTTAGCCCATGGGCAAACCCGACCCGTTTATAAGACGGGTATGGGCAAGTCCATAAGCCCACAATCGGACTTAGGTTTGATACATTAGACCCTTTAGACAAAAAAATTGTGTTAGATTTAGGTGGTGTTTATTTACCTCTTAATAGTTCCATTAAGATGCAATCTGTGAATCGTTAAGAGTTGAATCCTGTTTGTAAAAAAAATAGACTGCCTTTTAATCGTTTCAAAACCCTCTAAATGATTTAGTATCCTGGATGTCTCTTAATCATTTAGAGTCCTGATTTCATGCTCAACAATTACCAAACCACAATATTTCATTTTGCACCATATCATAAGAGCCACTTAATGTCATCTAGCACCAAACCATTCAGCAACTACCAAACAGCCCGTTGAAGTCTACAAATAATCACCTTTGTGTATACACATTTTGTTTATGATAAATGATTAATGATATTTTATTTTATTTTTGAAAAACAAAATAAGAAATATGGGAAGACTTTGATGCCCTTTATTCATTAAATTCCATCTTTTAAAGAATGACAATTTTAATGGATATTGTAGGGAGGACCAAATATAGATAGATGTTTTTGTACCCATAAGGCTATCGGTACCCGGCGTTGGGGTTCCACGGGCTGGAGCGACCTCCAGTACGCCATTGGCGGGCTCGGCGGGCNGTGTGGTCTTTGGTGTGTGTGTGTGTGTGCGCGCGCGTTGTGTGTTTTATAATAAAGTAAGAGGGTTGGGAGGGTTCGGGTACTAATCAGAGGGCTATAGAGGGCTTATTGTGGGTTTATGGAAAAGCTGATGTGACAGTATGGTTAGAAGGGTTCGGATACGCATAGGCTAATGATCATCTTGTATTTTTTAAAATGTAGTGATTGAAAATGTCATAACCGACATAGTAGAAATTATACAATACAAAACTTCAATAAATAATATATAATTTCAACAATTTAAATATAGCGTTTTTGTGTTCCACAATTGTTAACCATCCATGTCGTCTGTTAGTTTTACCACGATGCCCTGTGGTGGCTGACACACATCAAATCGAGAACGATAACTCTTAGGACCATTTATAGGGACATGTGGGGCGATATAACATGTTGTTGGGCCTGAAACCGATCCTAATCCTTCGTCTCCAGACCCAACCAAAACTAAAGGGCTATTTACTTGATGCTGATCGGTCAGTAATTAGGTTGTTTACCTGAGATCTAATCGAGCCAACATTAAAATAATGCTTACGTGGGTCAGATCTGACTATCTGATGTGTGCCCTTTCTTTTTACCGTATCTTTTTGGTAACATATGATTGCAAAAAAGGTTAAAATAGTCTTTTATTTGGTTGGTAAGCTCGTAAACGGCCCCCAACTTTCGACAAATTGTGGTCGGGATAGTTGTGCAGTTACACGACTTCCTTGTTGCTATGACGATTTAACGATATGAATACATAAAAGACAATTAAAAGTTACATTAGAACCTAAGATCAAGAGTTAATGTCATACAACAAACACAACCAACATCTTTCGATAATGCCATCGAATCACTGAGTTCGAACCACATACTCAACACAGTATCTTCAGAACCTAAGATACCAAACCGAACCCATTTCAACGAACCCCGAGATCCCGGGGTTGAACCGCATATCGAACCTGATCTCACCTCCAAGCCGAAGCAACAATCAACACTTTATCCTCCCACCCGAAATGAATTGCGTTCGTCTCCACCTTCATCTTATACCGATCGCTATACTCCTTTATCAGCTTCCGGATCGTACCATCCACGTTTTCGCTAATCGGGCACGGCCGAAACCCGGCCATCGTCATTCTCGCCTTCCACTTTCCCGACACTTCATACCGCTCGATCCTCTCCACCCCTTCGCACGCGATTATGTTCACGATATCCCGGGCCAAACACTGCTTCTCGACGTTCACCCGCTCTTGGCTCTCCCGTGAAAGCGTAGCATCGAGCGAATCGAACATCGCGGAATAATAACTGTACGCTTCGTGGAACCGATGCAAGAACGGGGCCGTGTTCGTGTTCACATCTTGCTCGACAACTGTCACTAGCTTCGGGTTCAGGCTCTTCACCATCCGGAGGAGCTGGTCCCGTTGATTCACGGTCGAAACGCTCTCGTCCGGCATGTGGTGGAGCTGAAACGCGAAGTTGACGATCACCGCCTCGCCGTGGCGGCAACCGAGCGTCTCCGGTTGGATCACTGCCGTATCCGCCGCCACTGCGTTGAACTCGAAGTCCAAACCGAGGGATTTCGCAAGTTCGGTGAGCCTGAGACCGATGTGGTTCAGCCCACCAACGGGACGTTGGACCGACTCCGGATCATCGACACCGCTTAACCGCAACCGGGGCTTTAGATTTTGGTTGGCCAGTGTTTGCAATAAGGTTATGTATTGGCTCCCTTGATTGATATCGAAATCGATTATGTGCACCCGTTTTTCCCCTTCAAATGCCTCGAGAATGGCGCCGTTTGCCGCCATGAACCCAAACCGGAAACATGGGCAGACCTCGAAGAGCACCTGCATCGCCGAAAGCCGGTCCGTCGAAGGCGGTTCTTTGCATTTCAGCGCCTTGTATAGACCTTTGCCGGAGGTGGCCACACGGGCCGCAAGAGCTTCGGTCATATAAGCCGAAATCCTCTGTGACGGGTCTCCGTCGATCGAGACCGTTTGCCGGAGCTCGTTTATCATGCTCGATGCCTCCTCGATGTTCCCTTCCGAGACCGCAATCGCACACTCGAAAAGCAACTCTTTTGGAGTGGTTGCACGAGCCTTTCGGGGGGTCAACGAGACATCTTTGCTGCTACTGATACTACTAACGTAAGAATCATATGAAGACGATTCTTTAGGGGATTCATGATTGACGGAATACCCCCATTCCCCTTCGACTTCCATGCTCCGACTAGGGTCGGAATCGTCATTTTCGTCATCGAGAAGGGCCCGTTCGAGTTCTTGAAGCTTTAATTGCATCTTATGTTCATCGTAGCTTAACCCTTCGAAGTTTTCACTCAACAAGTAGTCTGGTTCAAGATTCGACTGGAAGGCATTAAACGTGTCTTCTTGGGCGGGTAAAAGCTCGTATGAGGATGTCGAACGGTTTCCGGAAGTGTGTTCTTCGGTTGGGGAATCGAGAAAGTACTTAGCGGGATCGTAGCTCTCATTACTGTAAGATTGTGGTGAAGAATAAACCATTTGGTGCTCGTTGAATAGGGACGTCGGCATGCTCGTGCTTTCTTTCGTGCCATTCAGCAAATAGAGCTTACGGTTCCCAAATGGGGAGACGGATCGAATCATGGTTGATTTGCTCTTGAGTACGGATTTGTTGACGATTGTTGGTTTCGTTATGAGCTGTTGTTGTAAGACATAGCAAGAAAAAAACAGGTTAATACAAAAGCAAATTGATCAAATTTATGGAACATTTAGGGGTCTTTTACAAAACGCTTACTGGGTAAGCATTTACTCACAAAGTCCACCGCCCTCACTTACTGGGTAAGACTCTAGGTCCTTGTCTTGCTTCTTACCGGGTAAGATTCTTAGTACTTTTATGCTTATTTGGTAAAGAAATTGACCCAGTAAGCGTTTTACCCAATAAGTGTATGGTAAATGACAATTTACTCCCTCTTACCCGATAACAACGCATTAACTGTGTGTCTTACTGGGTAAGAGCAGTTCAGCCGGTCGATGGTGTTTATGAACAAATCTTAAGATACCATTTAACCGACCAAAAATCTTACCAGGTAAGTGAGGGTTGTGACTCCTACGTGGTAAACGCTTATCCGACAAGTGTGAAATGGCCTGCAAATAGCATAATAATCATATCATCACAAAATTGAATACAAATTACAATTTTCTTTGAACACAAAATTGCCCTAATAAAAGCCAAACCAACCAAACGAGCACAGTATATCCCACCGGAAGTGGGTTCTGGAGGATAAGATGTACGCAGAGCTGACTTATACCCAAAAGAGTAGAAAAGTTGTTTTTCCTAATACTCCCAGATAGTGAAAAGTGTGTGAGAAGGAGAAAGATAGATATGCTAGAATTTTGCTGACCTTCTTAACTCATAAGAAACCAAAAGCAACCTTATGAAGAAAGTTTAGTAAAAGAAAAGGATGGATCTTGAATTCAACACAAGAATTCAAGAAACTCAAGTTTTTTTATTTATAATTGGATTTAGAGACTGATTTTAGTTCATAAACTAACATGAACTTATGCTAAAATGGATCCTGAATCCAAAACAACAATTCAACAAACTCAACTAGAATTGGAATTAGAGCCAGATTTAGTTCAAAATAAATAAAAACCACCATCAACAGATGCTAAAAATGGATCTTGAATTCAAAGAAACTCAAGCTTTGGAATTGGATTTTGAGACCAATTTCAGCACAAAAACTAATTAAGCTCAATTTGGTCAAATTCCCAATTCCAATATGAACAATAATACATCACCCAAAGTCAAAATTACCTGAATCAAACTTGAAGAAGATGAATAACAATAATAATGATTATATTAGATATGATCAAGAAATCTTCTTTGGGTTTGAAGGAAGATAGAAAAGATGTTAGGGTTTGACCACAAAGCAGATATGTTCTCCCCCACTAAAATTTACCTACTGTTTCGTAACTCAACAACCAAATATCGATTATAAAAACAACTTAAAAATATATATATAAAAAGCAAAAGTTAATAAAGAAATCAAAGATAAGTACGAATTCTAACTACCACCATATGTTATTCTCAGAAACCCAGTTGCAAAATTCTATAAAATTTCAATGAAGAAGAAAAAGAAATTTACCTGCAAACGATTTTCTTGTTGGATGAGAAAAGGGGTTCATTTTGTCCGGATGATTCTTTTATGTTTATATTCAGAGTAAAGTTTAATTTTAGTCCCTAACGTTTGTAATTTTATATAAATGTCCCTAAACTTATATTGGTCCTCATGTTGTCCGATATTAACGTATGATGGTCATTTTCTGGTTAAGTTCAGTTAAATGATGGATATTTTAATTATTTTTACCGTTTTCTGAATTTAATAGAATTCATATTACATATTAGATATATTAATGATACTGTAACTGAAAAAAAATGAAAAGGATAACGNGGGGGGGGGGACATATTAGTTTTACAGTATTACTAAATTACCAAGGTTAAAAATAATTTTTTTATAGCTTTTTTTATCCCCGAAGTAGTTTCCTGTATGTGCCTCCACCAACCAAAAAACCAAATAAGATATCTGAAATCAACCCAAAAGACTTTAAAATCCCTCCAAATGATGGAATGAAGCTAAACATACATAGGTCAACTTTGTGAGCCTTTAAACTACCTTAAAAGTGCTCCCACTAAGCAAAAATTCCGGATCCATCACTGTTATATATGATAAGTTATTTTACTTAAAAATAAACTAATGAAAATGACTAAAGTATCTACCGTTTAACTAGATTTAACGAAATAGGTTAAGACTTTTAGATAAATAGATTAGATCCATTAGGAATTGACTAACATAAGAGGCAAAGTCTAAGTTTTTGAACTTTAAAGATGATATATATTGAAAATTACAAAATTAAGGACTAAAAATAAACTCTACTTTGATATTTGTTTCCATTTTTCCTTTAATTTATCTTTTTTACTTTTTGAAGAATATAATAAAAGATGGGAATGGTTGTTGCTGTTGGTCTACACGTTTGCCACCAACTTGTGTCTCGCTTAAGTCTTCGATAGTATGATTTCGTGGCGATTCGGGTTTACCATTTCTAAAGGGGTGGTTTACTTTCACTTAGACCCCTCACCTTTAAGCCAACTACCATTTACATCCTTCTATTACTGAAAAAAGACAATATATATGTCCATAACATCACTTGTAATAAATTAATCGAGCATTTAATGAACTGCTCAAGCTTGAGTTTGAGGGACACTATGTTCGAGTCAATGCCGATTGAAAAAGCTCAGTTAAACTTAATGTGTCGGGTTGCATACAACATTGGTTTGATACGACTTGTTCATAAGTTCGATTAAATTTTTAGATTCGAGCTTAGCCAAGGTATATGAATGTACACTTTTTTTGAGTTAAATATGCTTATATGCTCAACCAATGTTTGATACGACTTGTTCATAAGTTCGATTAAATTTTTAGATTCGAGCTTAGCCAAGGTATATGAATGTACACTTTTTTTGAGTTAAATATGCTTATATGCTCATAAATCAGATAATGAAATTATAAACGAGTATATAAAGCTTGAAATTTATGAACGGCTTAATCAATCTTAGGTTTGTGCCCGATATGAGCTAATAAATGAACTTAAAACTATAATGTGTAACTCTAAATTGTTAAAAGGCATCAAACTCAAACAATAATTTGAAAAACTATATATCAATATGATCTTTAGCCTGATGCTATTTTCTTAAACTGAGTCCAAACACCATACTCCACTCCACCAGATAACACTCCTAATCATGATTCCTACGCACCAAGTTTTTTTTTGTTTTTGATAAGGTTCACCTGGGCTTTGCTCAGACTACATCCTTGATAATTTTTACCAAGAGCTAAAACATGCTCCCCTGGGATTAATACTTAGTGACCCCTGGTTGCTCACCCCCGGATTCGAACTTGGGTTGCTTGTTACACCTTCCACAAGCCTTAACCGATAGGCTGCCCCATTGTTACACCTTCCACAAGAATATGTTGTTATTTATGGTATTCATTTAAGAGAGAACTTTTGAATGGTTAAAATGTAAATCTTGTTTGGCAAAAAAATGGACTGCCTCTTAATGGTTTCAAAACCCTCTGAATGATTTTGTATCTTGGGCGTCTCTTAACCATTCAGAACCCTGGTTTCATTCTTAACAATTACCAAACCACGATATTTCATTTTGCACTATATCATAAGAACCTCTTAATCATTCTGACCACTTAATCATCCAATACCAAACCATTTAGCAACTGCCAAGCAACTCTTTAGGGTAAATTGTTAGGTCTTACTATAAATTTGATGATGGCATTATCGTCGATTAACACTAAGCATTTTGGTTATTCATTTAAAATCAACATAGCAGAGCTCGCTAACATGTATTAGATCAATNCTCTCTCTCTCTCTGTGTCGCACACACACACACACACACTCACACACACACATGTATGTATGTGTATATGTATTATTGCCACAATTCAAAGATAAAGATGAATAGAAGTCAGTTGAAGGTTGAAGCGATTTAGTGAAAACACTTAGCTGAAATAATAGTAGATAACAACTCCATTAGCTGAGGAGGTTGACAAACACTCTAACCTTAAAGTTAAGAAACTGGTGGAAGGCAAAAGGAGCTCAATGAAGGTCTCTAGCTAAATAGAAGGCCAACTAGCATTTATTCTAGTTGGAAAGATTGACAAAAGCCCTCCACTAAAGCTAAACAACTTGAAGACTTTGTCTTTAAGTAATCACTTACTTATTAGTTTGTCACTTTGCAAACGGATACGTTGTATTTCATATAAAGTATGTTTGTTGATAACTCTTATATTCTTCATGTTATATGCATTTTAAACACCTTTTCCCTCCCCTTACCCCTCTAAAAATACTCATTTGAAGCTTCAATCGTTCATTTGGTCTCAATCATCCCTTAAGTCAAGAAATAGCTAAAAAGTTAATTTTCGGAGTTAACTAACGTTGTGGGATGTCACCACAGTTGACTGTCTGTAGGTGCAGATCTTTTTGAAGGATTTTAGGGAATTGTTTATTGAAAGATAAGTCAAGTCAAGGAAGCATGGGGAGCAAGGAATGGTGCAGTTATTTAAACAATGAAGAAATAGGAAATGCAGAAAATGCAGAAAATGATTAAACAAATCAAAGTAAAAAGTGTTTATATCCATTAGACAAAGAGTGGCACCTTTTCTACTATAAAAGCAACTATGGGGAAAGCATTGTAGACATACATCTACATTCAATTCCACATCTCATTCATTTACTTCTCTAGTTAATGTTCTAAGCATTTTAGTAGTAACTTAGTTTAAATTCTGCATTTCAATTTTTGCACTTCGCATTCTGTACCATAGCCACAAAGGCGACTAGGTCACCCACAAGCCTTTCGTTTTTAAGTTAAATGCACATTATCATCTACTCTTATTTTCTTTTGTTTTTAAATATGGCTAGTAGCTAAACCCCACCTTTGGGTGCGGGTGTAAGCAAAACCCGAGAGGCTAAAATGTAACACTTGGGTGTTTCCATCTTTTATTAACTTCTCGGTTTGGTCATTCGAGTTGATGCTTCATCTCAACACGGACAAGCTGATCACTTGTAAGTGTTCATATTAGACATTAGACCTCGAGAGGCGCGAGTTCGAAATACGGCTTGAATGATGTGAGAAGAGTTGAGAAAACCTTTAATAATCACATAGAGATATGGATTATTGCATAATCGAATTAAGGTCTAAAATTCCTTCGAGTAGGTGTGATAAAGAGACTTGCACATCTTTCTATTAGGATCGGGCTATGATCTATAAGGTCCACTAAGTAAGATTAACAAATCGGAAGTTACTAATTGTGGAAGCTTTATTACAAACCCAGAATCACAACCTATATAATGGAACTTCGAGAGGAGAAAATTATATGGGACCCACTTGTGTACCGGTCACCTTTTTACCAATTGTTAATTAATTCCTCTTCTTACTTGTCATTTAATAATTTGCTATAATTCACCCAAGTCAACTAATATTTAATTTTGCATCGGAAACTTGTGATGATCTCTAAATCTTAGTCAACCAATCCCTGTGGACACGATTTGTAGTCCTTACCATGATATTACTGGAAAAGCGAACACGAGTACTAGTGTATACTTGCGTTAGATTTGTGCCACATTTTAACTGGTGTGCATTTTTGCTATCATGTCTTACCTACATTCTTTTTGCCTTTATAAAAAGTGTCTATGTAGCACACAGTAGCTTATGAGGCATGGTGTCATGTTCAAGTAGCCACATTTAGTGCAGACTGTAGTATATATACTAGGTTATGTTAGGGTTTTAACGTCACACACAAACACGCACAATACCAAAAGCAATAAAAGAACACGAGAATTTATGTAGTTCACACGACCGTGGTGATCGTGCTAGTCCACAGGGGAAACTAGGGTATTCTTTTATTCGAGGTGCTATAATATTTACAAGTACAATGGGGTTTAATATATAGACAAAACTAATTAGGGTAATCTTCTAATTATGGAAACCAGATTAGGGTAAATCTTCCAATCAAATAAGGGAATAGAGAGCTAGGGCCGACCCCTAATTCCTGCTTCTCTCCCTCTCTTTGTCTAATCTAAGTGGGCCGAAGCCTATATCCCAACAATCTCCCAATTGGAGGCTTCGAAACACGTTCACCTGCACTCCTCCTCTGTACTTCTGTAAACACCAACTGAGCTTGAGCTCCCCCTAGTTACCACCGCCTTCTCAACACTATTCTTAAAGGCCAACTAAAGTCATACAGAACTTCAGCTTATCCAGCGCCACAGATTTGGTAAACATATCTGCTGGATTCTTTGTACCTGAGATATTCATCAAATTCATTGTACCATCACTGATCAGTCCTCTTACAAAGTGATATCTAATCCCAATGTGTTTTGTTTTCCCATGATAGATCGGATTTTTAGCAAGTTTAACCGCACTTTCATTATCATNTGCTTTTTGCCAAGCTCTTCAAGAAAAGTCTTCAACCACACTAGCTCTTTACTGGCTTCAGCGACTGCCATGTACTCAGCTTTTGTTGTTGATAAAGCCATGCTTTTCTGAAGTCTGGACATCCAACTAATTGTTGTCCCTCCCAGTGTGAAAATGTACCCTGTCGTACTTTTAAACGTCTTCTTGCATCCACCCAAATCAACATCAGTATATCCTCTGAGAACTGAGTCT
>LUCG01043138.1:0-17766 GCA_001633085.1 Carthamus tinctorius | reverse complement strand
CATTCTCGTATTCTCTTAAATTGATGTTGTTCTCGTTTGAACCCACCCCTATATATATATATACACATACACACATATATAGGGGAAGTTTCATTTACAAACCACAAACCACGTAATTCTAACAAACTATATAGACCATTATATTAGGAAATAATAAAGATATTTATGGACAATTATCCTGGTGCATTAATTAGATTGAGATATATATATGGAAGCTGATAATATTCATTATGATCATGGTTTTAAATTAGGAAACAAAAATGGATTCAAATATTCATTACTAGATGGACAGGGGACATTCAAGGGAGAACTGGTTAGTTTGTGATAACCGTGAGATCCAATTTCATTCATACATTTTATTAATCAATGGTTAAAAAAAGAAAAAAAATATTAAAATAATCCGAAAAACCCGCTAGTCAGTTATAGGCGCTATTAGATAGGTAAAACAATTAATTTAATAAAATGATTGGTTCACATTGGATCTCACAACTATCACAAACTACCGAGTTCTCATTTAATTGGGTCCCTATATATATATATATCCAAAATTCTTATTTCTCATCATCTTAATGGTGTGAAATTATGTTCAGGCACTCTCAGTGCTAGTGGACTACCACTACTACGGGAAATGGACATCGTCTGTTATGAATCTGTTGGTGTATAATGTCTTGGGAGGTGGTGAGAGTCATTTGTATGGAACAGAAGGACCGTTATACTACTTGAAGAATGGATTTAATAACTTCAATTTTGCTCTCGTTCTCGCACTGCTCTTCGTGGCTACTCTGCCAGTCACGAAGAAGAAGTATGCCCCTGACTTGTTAATCGTGGTCTCTCCTGTGTACATCTGGTTGGCATTCATGTCTTTGCAGCCACACAAAGAAGAAAGGTCAGACTGATTTGTCTTTTCTTTTTCTTCATTTATCTAATAATTAAGGATCCCCGAGGAGATATTTGTGTTTTAATTCCTTTAAATCTTTGATACAAATTTAGGTGGTCCCTCATACTCATTTTAAATGTTTGTCAATCACTTCATGCATCTCTTATTGAAAATATTATTTACCACTCAAGCATTGTATAAGTGACACTTTTTACAAGAATCAAGTTATGCACTTATTATCTGATACAATCGTACAATTTTCACGTTGAACGAACAAATATTAATCTTCTATAGCAGGGAAATTATTGGGCTTACTATACATATCTTGATTTCTAAATGATTTGAAACACATGGTCAAAAGACCTACGATGATTTTGGCTTGAGGAGCTCAAAATCACACTACCAACGAGGGTGCTGTGTCTGTGTTCTCAATATCTTATTCTGGATAAGATTAGCTTATAAATGGGTGCCTATCAAGAAGCAAATAGTTGATCTTAATTCATATTTCCTCCGTCCCAAAATAAGCGTCCAGCCGTCCACATTTCTATTTGGTTTGTCCCAAAACAAGCGTCCACGTTTTTATTTTGGTTGTCCCAAAATAAATGTCCACTTTCAATAGTAAGTGCCGTACTTCTCGTTTCTACCCTTAATTATGAGTTTGAGAATTCATTAATTGTTATATTGTTGAGGGTAAAATCGTCATTTAGTTTATTAAAAAGTGTAATAATCACATATTTCTAAAGTAGTGTGCCTTTTTCTTTACGCACATTTATTTTGGGATGGAGGGAACAATAAGCCTATCAATTAGCAGATGTTTTCACTCCACAACCCAAACGTTTTACACATATAATTTCAATAATGCTGATCAAGATGCAAACTTTTGCACTCTTAAATCTTAATTTCATAATAAACATGAATTCTTTGAGGTGCTTAAAAATAGTTTATGGATGAAGGTTTAGGCCACAATAAATGTCAACTGTGACTGAATGACGTTTGAATTTGCAGGTTCCTTTATCCTATATACCCTCTTATATGTGTTGCTGCTGCATCTGTCATTGATAGCCTTCCTGACTTCTTTTATGACCGTTATAGAACCGAACAAACTCTGCTCTACAAAGTAAGCATAGATTGCGTACAAAGCATCATTTCTCAATTTCATTGCCTGTTATGGTTATAAATTTATAATCTCTCTCTTTGCATCCTCAGATGGCTAAATACGTGAGACCGTTGCTTATTGGCCTCGTTCTATGTGTTTCGCACTCTAGGACGTTCTCTATCATAAATGGTTACGCGGCTCCTTTGGAGATTTACAAGCACTTTGAACATCATTATGATGCTGGATCAGGTAATGCTTCGAACAATTATGAAGTTATTCCGAAAGAAGTTTACATCACACCTCTCCCTCCATCCATGATAATGTTAAGATTTGAAAGAAACATAGTTTTATGAACTTGGTTGACTATTGGTCAAATCCCTTCGGTTCCCTCCAAAATAATAGATCTTGTGAACAAAAATCGATAGCATCAATTAGTAGCAATGATGACAGCCAGCAAATAAGATAATTCTTACTTTGAGATTTGCCAAAAAAGGAAATGTTTTATTGGAATTTGGAAAGCCCAAAATGAAAATTGTAAAAAATGATAATAAACTTGATCTCGAGCGTCAATGTGTACATTTATTTGTTGCATTGTCTACCAAACTAGTTGTTGGTTGATAAGTTAGGTGTCGGTGAATAAGCTAGCCTATTAAGTATATGGTAAAAGCTAGTTGATAAGCTGGTTGCGAATGTAAAATGACCTAAAATGACATGTTGAAATATTAATTAAAAAAGATAGCATGATTAAAAAAAACCATGGAGCTTATTGAACTTCTCAAAAACCAAGTGATGGCTAATAAGCTAGCTATTGGTGAATAAAGCTAGCCAGCATAGTAGTCATGTTTGGTAAAAACTAGCTCATAAACCGGATGACCTGAAAGTACTTGTTGAAAATATAATTCAAAAAATATAACGCGCAGAAGGGTTGGGTTCCGGTGAGAAGTGCCAAATTTGGTGAGAAGTGGTTATCAACCGTTGGATGAGAAATGGACGAACATTAGGATGAGATGCATCAAGATGCACTAGATCAATTCCCTTTTAAGCTGCAATTCATGGGAGGGTATTTGATTAAAAGTGATCAACAGTTTAAACACACTTCTCACCAAAAGTGACACTTCTCAGTTCTCACATGATCCCATGCTAGGCGCATAATTGGAAAAAAAAAATCGAGCTTATTGAAAAGCTACTTGAAGCAACTTATCCAAAAGTTGGCTTATGGCTAACCACACAAGTCTTTTTCAGTAAGCTCAAAAAAATAAACCAGCTTACGGTTGCCAAACATAGTCTTGTTATCTCTCATTCTCTCTCTCTCCCCTGCAACTAGACAACGTTTCTCACACAGTTAAGGTTTTTTCTTTCCAATGCAGGTGCAGTGGTGTGTGTGGGAAGTGAGTGGCACCGGTTCCCGTCATCCTTCTTTATTCCGGACTATGTAAGTGAAGTACGGTGGATTGATGACGGTTTCAGGGGCCTACTTCCTTTCCCGTTCAATTCAACCTTGGGTGGAACATCTGCAGCACCACCATATTTCAACAATAAGAACAAGGGATCACCTGACCAATTTGTAAGCCTTTTTTCTCCAAATTTTCTTGTTTATTCTCTAAACCAATTTCATATTCATATTCTTTGTAACTATTCGCAGCTCCAAGATGTCGAAAGATGTGATTTCCTTGTTGAGTTGCAGCTTCAAAGACCTTTTCCTTCTCGNCTCTCTCTCTCTATATATATATATATACATATACATATATACATGTGTTATGTGTATATAGGCGAAGACTCCTGTGAGAAGTTGAGTTAACAGTGAGAGGGTGAGAAGTGGATCTGGACCATTGATCTTTTTTAATCTCATGCGCTCCCATGACATGCTTTAAAAGAGAATTAATCTCGGTAGATCTTATCTCCATGTATCTCATCTGAATGTGCATTTGTTTCTCATCCAACTGTTGATAACCACTTCTCACGTTAACCTCAACCTCTCACTGGAACCAAACCTTGTGTGTGTGTGACTGTATATATATGTAGGGTTCGGCTCCGGTAAGAAGTGGTTATCAACCGTTGGATGAGAAATGGACGAGCATTAGGATGAGATGCACATTGGTGCACCTGATCAATTCCCTTTTAAGTCGCAATCTATGGGAGGGGATTTGATTAAAAGTGATCAACGGTTTAAAAGCNATTTCATGTATATATATATATATATGTGTGTGTGTGTGTGTGTGTAAACAAAACAGGCTTTGTATATCCCACCTGGTAACCCAGAGGTTGGGTTTGGGTGAGTGGAGCGATTGTTCTGTGAAGACTCGTAGCTTGTGAAAAGAGTGAGATAGAGAGATCTTTATCTCTTTGTATTTGACGCATAAGAGCATCTCCAAAAGATTCTCCAAAATGGAGAAATTGAAATCCAAAATCTCCAAAAAGAGTTGCATCCACTCCCGCATTACAACATTAATCATATTAACAAAATATTCTGTGCATTTTATAAAATATTATTTCTTTCGTTTGAACATTTGATTTGATGGTTTTATATTTGTGGATATATAATAGAAAATGATTTCTTTTTCGTGGCGAGGGCATCTCCCAGAATCTGTAAAACGGAGAAAAATAAGATCCTGGGATTACTTTTGCTCCATCAGATTTTCCATGATGGAGAAAGTAGTAGAAAGGATGTAATATTCTCCAAATACAGAACTCCCTAAAAGTTTTCCAGTGTGGCGGATTGGATATCGTTCGGGGGGTTCATAGCACCCTACCCGAGTTTGAGCCTTCCCGTGCGCATGCCAGGGGACATTTAAGTGGGGCCATGTTTAGCCCCCAAAAATTGCCGGGGATTAGTCGGGCTTTGGCCCGGACACCCTTCCAAAAAAGAACTCCCTAAAAATGATTTTCTGGGATTGAGAAATGATATTTTATTGTTCTCGCTAATAGGAATCTTTGAAGTTAAAATGTTTAGGAGAAAAGGAAGTATTTTATTGAATATTTAAATAATATAATTAGTTTATAACTAAAATGAAGAATCCGTTAGTTTAATGTAATTCTTGTTGGCTATTTTTCTTATTTGAGTCCCCCTTTTAAAGAATATGTTGCAGATGCTCTAATCATTTTTCTTGTTGAAAATAACTTTCCAAAATCTCCATTTTTGAGAATCTGTTGAAAATATATGACAAGTATTTGTTGTGTGTAGGTGGTAGCAGCGTTGCCGTATCTAGATCGGGAACTCTCGCCCCCTTTACACCGATCGTTCTTCATACCTTACGTGTGGGAGGAGAAAAACGTATTCGGGGTCTACAAGTTATTGAAGAGGCACAAAGGGCAGCAGTAGGTTTTGATAACCACAAGAAAGTGATCTTGATTCTTGGTGACTTTGTTAGATTTACTAATTTTAGGACCCATAACTGTGAGCTTCTTCCTACAATATGTTGTCTTTCTTTTTTGTTTTTTGTTGGGTTATATTCCCTCTCTACTTCTAAGGTAAAGGTTAGGTCTGCTTTCATCCTATCCCCAAGACATTCTCTGCTCTGTGTGGAATTTACTGGGGTTTGTTTGGTCTTTTGTCTATTAATGCATGCATGCCCCCATCCCTATTTCATGAGTTCTTATAAATTTCTTGGTTACATTGGTTCTCATTTGTGTGTTACAAAACAAATGACTACCATCGAACTAGGAATCCCGTAGTAAATTTCGTTGAAAGTTGGATTTGATCGGTGGAATGATAAGTTTTGTTAAGAAAATTGAATTTTTGAAGTGGAGTTTCAGGTTATGTTTTACAAAATAGTTGATAAGTTAGTTGTTATATTTAGTAAAGCGGATAAATTAGTTATATTTAGTAAAAATTAATTGAAAACGCGATGTGGTAGGAAAATTACTCGATTTTAAAATACAGAAGTGGTGGAAAGTAAACATAAAAATCGTTGGAACCTAATTGAAATGCTATCTAAAGTAGTTTTTAGAAGTTGCTTATAATCTCGGTTGTAGAAAGGTGTTTTTCGTTGGTGGGTTTGGAGCCTACTATATCGGACTGACCCTCCGTCTATATCGGGCTCTTTGTGTATTTTTTGATAGGCGATTGTTTGGATTGCTTGCTATATAATATGGAATCAACCTAACAGAAGTGGAAGTGCATCAAGAACCTTACCATTTCGTGGCCCCTCATGGTGTGGTGGTCAATTCTTTTATTATGGCTAGCTTCGGATGGTTGGACTTTCTTTTGTACTCGTGTTTAGTTTTGGTCTCGAGCTGCCTTTTCCTTTATGCGGTTTTGTTATTGTTTTTGCTTCTCTTTGAAATTCTTTGGTTAGACATTTGTTATTAACTGGTCTTAATTTCTACTTATTGCTGAATCGTTGGCCTTTCTTTCTTGTATGTTTAGTGCTTATTGTCTTTTTAAAGAAAGAACACTAAAAAGTGGGTACAAAAATCAACCACTAAAAATACAACTCCAACTATGATACCCAAGCATGTCATCTAGCCTACAAATACAGAGGTTATGGGGGTGTTTGATCCAGGTATTAAGTAGTAATTAAAGGGAATGAAAATAAAACAAACTATTTGGTTTTATATAATATTAACGGGTTCATTTTTAGAAGCCTAAACTTTCATTCCTGATTAAACTGGGGAGTTAAAACCCATTCCAATTCTCATTCCCTGGCTTTTTCATGTTCATGTGTGGGCTATGTAGTCCTGACAAATTATAGTTGTAAGACATCAGCTTTGATAAATTTACATTACAATTGTTGTGGAGGTCTGAAATTAGACCCTAGGCAGATGAGATATTCCACCACAACGCCCCCTTAAGTTTGATGACATGTACTTTTTCCGTTTACTTTTTTCAGTATTATAATGATATGTTGAAATAGAAAAAACCTTCATGTTTGTATTATTAACGTTTTACACTCTATCAAGCATGCTCTAAAGCATGTTATATACATTTGGATTAAGTTATTTCTCCATTTTCAAATAATAATTGCACATTAGACACCATAATTTCCCACTTTGGTGTCATTTGATTCCTTATCAGCCTTTTTAATATTCATTAGACAATTTTAATGATCGCTTTTTGTATGATATAATTAGAAGTTGCTTTCAACCTAAGCTAAAATAAATGACTTGGTATTAATGGAACTTAATACTCTTTTCCTTCTATAATAACAAAATACAAGTTTTATTATAAGATTTGTTTTTGTAGTCTATTATAAACATTGAGTTTCGTTTATATTTAGAAGGTCGTTTACCAAATGTTTGTCGAGCGAGTATGACACATATTGGAAATCTTTCTCGGTAAAGGTAAGTGAGAGTGAAAATATTTACCCAGGTAGCTTTATCGGGTAAAAAATGTTTACCAACATCCATTTTGTTAGGGGGTGTTTGGGAGTGCTTATGATGAAGACCGCTTATCAGCTTTCCCAAGAAGTTAACTTTGTTTGCATTCTCAAAAAATTGTTTATTGTTTTCCAATGAAGCTATAAGTACCTCATCCAAACATTTCAAAACAACTTATTGTTTTTCCAAAAAGTTAATAAGTCATAAGCATCTTCAAATAAACACTTCCAAACACCCCCTTAGTCAAGAGTGGTGGTAAACATTGATAAACGATTGTCTTATAAATATTTGCTAAATGACTCTTATATATTTTAATGCATTTATTAAATTATGTTTCAAATTAAAATTTATGTGTGTATATGAAATGTTAAAATTGACTAATTTTTTAACATCTCATTTTATGTTTTTCAACTAAGTTATCAATAAGAATTATTAGTTCATCAACTAGCTTATCAGTTAATAAACTAACTATATCATCTATCTAGATTATTAGTTACGGTTTTTATCTCTTGTTATGAGTCAATATCAATTTTTTAATTAACTTAAAAAAGTAAAAACTAATTGTTGATAATGTGATAGAACAATTTTGATGACTTTACATTTAGATGGATGATTAACACAATTTTAGACATAGGTTTTAAGGATTATATTGGTGATACTAGTAATAAATAAGCAACTATATCCCACCTACTTTTGAAAAGCAAGTCATTTATGACAACTATTTTGACATTTACAAGTCATTTACAAAATACTTAATTGTTATAAATTTCCAAATAATGGTTATCATACTCGATACCTTATGAGTAAGAATTTATGATATTAAAATGACATTGAATCTTTACATAGGAATGTAAATAACTTGAGCTTTTAACGAGTCACTTAAGCTCGTGAGTCGTGATTGTTTTATTTCGAGCTTGAGCTTAATAATGCTCGAGCTCCATAATACAGGCATTTGACTCGTCTCGTTCAAGAACTCGATTCAATTCTCCGTGAGCTGGGTTGAGGTCTATAACACTGTATTTTCCTTCTGTCGTAAGGTAACAAATTTAGGTTTGTGAAAGGCGCAATTGTATTATTTTAGAAGGTGCAATTGTACCTCGTAATCAAATCAGAAACCCAAAAATAACTCTTTAAATCAACCAAAAAAACTGAAAAGTTCATCGTAATCAACAAAGAAACCTTAAAATTCCCTCAAAATCAAGCCAAAAAAACTTTAAAAATACCTTGAAACAGTGGAATCATGCTAAAAACACATCGAACGATATTGAACATCGATAGAAAGATGAACACATGCCAATAAAGACCATGCTTCTGTAATTATTTCTGGTTTATATTACAGATGCCACCATATGAAAAGATTATTGGTTCCAGCCTTGTTGTATGTCCTTGTCATCATGTCTTTTACCAAGTAAAATTCTCAGTCTTTGAAACAATTATCCAGCTCAAACTTCGCACAGTTTTCTTCGAGCCAAGCTCGAGAACCTACAGCTCAACTCGACTCCATTCAACTCGTTTACACCCCCTCCTTGACTGCAATATGACATTTTCCATATTCATCCTTGCATTTATGAAAACAATCCATACTTTAGGGGTCACATTTCTATTTTCCAATAGATATGTGTCCAAAACAGAAAACAACCAAAGTTCTGTGGCCAAAACGAATTTCCCCTAAACTTACCCCCCACATAAAAAAAAACCAGTCTCCCCCAAGTCTCGCCGCTTTCCACTCATCTTTTAGAGAGAGAGAGAGAGAGAGAGAGAGAGTAGAGAGAGAAAGTTATAGTCGGTGAGAGCTCAGAGATCGATCGGCGGCCATGGCTTCTTCAACTGAACGTGAAAACTTCATCTATGTCGCCAAGCTCGCAGAGCAAGCCGAACGTTATGACGGTAAGCAAGCATCTCTCGTGTTCTTCCTTCGTCTAGATCCGTTGTTAAAATGTTGATTTCCTGTATGTTGTTATCGTTATGTCGTAGTTGAAAATTTAGATCTGTGTAAGATGTGTATGTAGATCGTATGTAAATTGTTTGAAGAAGTTGTGGATGTTGAATTTGGTTTCGAAGATTGTAATTAGGTTTAGAAACTGATGAGTGAAAATTGTGCATTTTTAGTAAGCTCGTTTGATCTGTTGAAAAGTGCAAGGAGAAGGTAGAGAAACTGACGTCTAGTGTGTTTGGTGGATTGAAATTGATTTTAAGAGAAAAGGAGATGTTGTATTACTGTGTTCATCTGCTTGAGTTATGAAGTACTACTGTCTTAATTAGGGCCAGGCACGAGCTGAAAATTGATATGAATTTGTTAAATTTAGAGAGAAATCATAGAATTAGTATCTTAAAATCAGTCGTGTATTTCCGTTTCTTGTAAAACACTAGGTCTGATGTGTGAAAATTTATTGGTGGTTCGTGTAATCAGTTTTTCTCTAAATTTGATAACTTCATATTAATATTCAGCTCGTACCTGGCCCCAATTAAGATGTATCTCACCACTCATGCAGATTATGACCGTTATTCGATATAATCAATTTTAATGTACTAAACACTAGATTCTAGGTCATCTACCTTTTCCATGTACTTTTCAGCAGATCAAACGAGCATACTTAAGTCTCCAATACACAATCTTCACTCATTAGTTTCCTAACATAATTACAATTGTCGACCAAATTGAAAATTTATTGGTGGTTCGTATAATCGCAATGGAGATCTAGGTATTTATTAAGGTGGAATTAGAACTTGTGAACTTTTCTTTTGGCATTTCAATTGTATATAAACAATTTCAGAAACAAGAAGGCTGCAAAATATGGACTTATAGAAGTTGATTAAAAACTCAAACTTCGGTCAATAGGTCTTACTTTAATTTGTTTTGTGTGTGTGTGTGCAGAAATGGTGGATGCTATGAAAAAGGTAGCAAAGTTGGATGTTGAATTGACTGTTGAAGAGAGGAACTTGCTCTCGGTTGGGTACAAGAATGTGGTCGGTTCACGCAGGGCATCATGGAGAATCTTGTCTTCGATTGAGCAGAAGGAGGAATCTAGAGGCAATGAGGTGAACGTAAAGCGGATTAAGGAATACAGGCAAAAGGTCGAAACAGAATTGTCTGACATTTGTAGCGATATCATGATCGTTATCGATGAGCATCTGATTCCATCTTCTTCTGCCGGAGAATCTACCGTTTTCTACTACAAAATGTGAGTGTGTTTGCTTATATAGAAACGTAACAAAAAAAGTTACAAAAAGGAGTTTTGTCCAATTGGATAGGCTTTAATACGTGCTTGTATGTTAGAAAACTGTTCCATGATTATACCAATGGCTAAGGTTGCTCAAAAACCCGACGAACCCGATCAACCCAACCCAAATTCAATGCGAAATAACCCGACCCGACGTCTAATCGGGTTTAATTTTTTTCAAACCATAGGTACTGGGTTGATATTGGATTGGCGTCATGTGAACCCAACTCGACCCAATATGCTTTTATTTCTTTAATTTAAATTGATTGTTAACCCCCTGTTAATACGTATATTAGACAATTACACCATCACATAGCTTCTTTATATGCATATATTTTAAACATCTTCTCCATCACTATATAACTCATACATATATATGTTCAGTAAATCTAAACATATATATATATACATGTATGTAAATTAAGAAAGTAGTTAATCTACCAATGTATTAACTCGATCAACCTGTATGATCTAGTTTGGGTTGGGTTGGGTTGAGATTTTTCAAACCATAGACATTGGGTTGGTCAAATGCCTTCAACTCGATAACCAACCCATGAGCACCCCTACTAATGGCCTATGTGGAAAATTGGACGATGGTCCTAATAACTTATACTTGTTTGGTTCTAATGATTTTTTGGTGGGTTTTGGTTAAATACAGGAAAGGAGACTATTATAGGTACCTTGCAGAGTTCAAGTTTGGTAATGATAAGAAGGAGGCAGCTGATCAGTCACTTAAGGCTTATCAAGTAAGTAGATATTGTAATGTAGCTTCTTCTTTTTCACAAGGTAGCATTTGATTTCTGTTTACTTATTTGTTATTTATAATACCTCTTTAACCTTTGAATGCTGCAAAACCCTTGCGTCACATTAAATATGGAACCTTAATGTTTTAGAATTTTACCTTTTAGGTTACAAAGGTAATTAATGTGTTTTTTATATTTGCAATCCATGTCATGAGACCTCCTTATCGACATTACATTTTATATTTTGTTTTGGTTACTCCCTTATGTGTACTTCCGCATAAGTTATAACCTACAGATCCAATCAATCTTGGTTGTACAATGGAAACTTTTACCATCATCATCATCATCATCATACATATTTACAAGGGGAAGTTATTTTACAAACCATTGAAATCTAACAAACCGTACATACCTCATGCAACCACTCATAATTTTGTTTTCACTTTTCTTAATTATGAGGGTTGATTAGTCAAGAGTCAAGATAATGTGAAACAATTTCATCAAGAATATATGGGGTTGATTAATCAAGAATTATATGAAACAATTTCATTCAATTAAGCAATGAAATCAATGGTTTGTATGGTTTGCTAGATTTCACTGGTTTGTAAAATAATCTTCGCCTATACATGTACATGATTATGTTCTTATGTTAATCGAATATTTGCTATTAACTTTGTGAACCAATTACCACCGTTAATCTATTAAATGGATGGTTGAAATCACTCATGGCATTAATGTAATTTATTGATCACCATAATTGAATTTATGTCTGCATGTTTGTTCAAAAGTGAATACATGTTCATACAAGTGTTCGTGCCTGCATGTTCGTCCAAATGTGAATACATGATCATACAAAGTGAATGCATGTTCAGTCCATGTCATACCCAATTCATACAAGTTCAGTCATCGTATAAAAAATGGTCATTCATGTTTATACAATTTCAAAATTTCGTACATGTTCATTCGATATTGTTGAATAACTCAGACATCATACTTCCATTCGATATTATGCATTTAAAGAAAGACCAAATAGAGAATTACATTCTTACCCTCATTAAGTACCAACATCATGTAAATCAACCAAAAATATATCTTATTTCTGATTGGTGAATAATGGTTTGTAAAGTTAATACCAATGAATTGGTTAACAAAAGATTCTACATGTATATGTGTGTGTGTGTGTGTATATATATATATTCTTTTTGTTGCATCTCAGGATGAAGCGTAGCTTGTGACCCATGTATATTTTCTAACCAGTTAAATATGCTATTTGCAGTTGGCTTCCACCACCGCAGAAGCCGATCTATCTCCAACTCACCCCATCCGGTTAGGTTTGGCTTTGAACTTCTCAGTGTTCTATTACGAGATTATGAACTCTCCTGAAAGGTATTGTTAAACGCTTTCTTTTAATCTTCTCTATATACTTCACATCAAAAACATGTTCTAAACTGCGTATCTTCCATTTTTACATTGATTTGTATTAGGGCATGCCACCTGGCAAAACAAGCTTTTGACGAAGCTATCTCCGAGCTTGATTCCCTGAGTGAGGAATCATACAAAGATAGCACTTTAATTATGCAGCTCCTAAGGGACAACCTCACTTTGTGGACTTCGGACATCCCAGAAGATGGAGGTATTTTGCATAGTATTATTTGATTCACTTAGCTAAACCAAGCCTTCCCTCCAAACGTTTTCTAAATAGTCGGGCTCTTTTGTGGCAAAATTATGAATAGACATCTAAACACAGTCTTCGTATCGTCTAAATGACTTAACAACAGTACAAAAACGTGTTCCACGTTTGGCGTGACATTAGATTGGGATAAGACAGACCTTAGGGGGACGAAAATGCATTTCTTTCCATCCCAACAAAATAGGTGAAACGAAAATCAGGGAAATGGACAAGATTGGTAAATTGCTAATTTATCCAAATTAATTGAAAACCCTGAAACCTTTTGGAGTTCATTCATCTGCCTACCTCATTCTCGCCCGTCTAGTTCTGGTCAATCTTGTGTCGGTACCAAACGCAAACAAGGGTCCGTTTGATTTACATGAATGGAATGGATTTGGGGGACGTGTATTTCAAATTCATTCCATTCCCGTGTTTGGTTTGCAGGATTGTCCGCATCTGGGATCCTAGGATTTCTTTGAAATCCCTCAAACTATGGCTTTTGAAATCCCAAAGGGGTGGCTAGGATTTCAAGGGATTTTACAGGATTTGTATATAATGGTGTTTTAAAATATGTTAAAAACATTTGTTTTTCAATAATCGGTTAAATAAAAGGTAGTTTAATTATTTTTATAATTTTTTTTATAAACAATAGAATTCAAATCCATACCGAATCCTACAAACCACACACACACAAAAGGCTTTCTAATCCTCCCAAATCCAAATCCATACATAAAACCTAATCCATTCCATTCATACAAACCAAACTGACCCTACCCCCGTGGATTAGTTTGGTAAATTACTAAACTACCCATGTCAAATTACTATCGACCGTCCGTTTATGCATCATAAAAGAGCCATCGTGTATATTTATAAGAAAGTGGACTCCTATGCTGTTTATTTACTATATATCTTGCATTTTGCAGAAGACCAAAAGATGGAGATCACCAAATCCGGTGCCGAAGATGCAGAGGTAAGCAATCCATGATCGTAGTACTATGTTCATTCAAATCATTTTATTTTTATTTTTCTCTTGTTGGAATCATTTTTCATTTTCGAAATAAATATGTGACATATAAAGAGAAAAAAAGAAACGAAAAAGAAATAGAAAAACTACTCTCTCCCTCGAAGTGTCCATACCCAAAAAGGTAGAAATATGTAGTAGTTACACTTTGTAAATTAAATGACAATTTTACCCAAATGAAAGTAGACATTTACTTTTAAAAGTTGATACTTATTTTGGTACAAATAAAAATAGAAATATAACTACTTATTTTAGAAGGAAGGAGAACAAGTGTATCAAAAATCGAAACTCTAAGGCTGTGTTTGGCAAAAATAAGCTAGCTGATAAGCTAGTACGTGCTTCGATGGACCATAAGCTAGCTTATTGGAACGCTACTTTGAGTAGCTTTTTGTAGCTTTTTCCAATTATACTTGTATCAAAATTATACCCTAAGATACCCTTTTTGATCATTTTACATACTCATAAGCTATTTTTTGCCAAACATAATTTGTTCATAAGCTAGCTTATAAGCTACTAGCTAGCTTATCAGCTACCAGCTAGCTTATTAGCTAGTTTGCCAAACACAGCCTAAATATGGTTGCATCCAATTTCAGTAGCTACTATATTTTTGCATTAGTTATATTACTAAAAAAATCGACAATTGCTTCGAAAAGATTTTATAATTCGTCACTCCTGTAAATTTCTAAAAAAATAATTATAAAACATTGTATTTCATCAATATTAAGTATGGAAGCTTGCTCCAAATCTGGAGATTTTTACTTGTTTTAATTGGAAATTGTTTATGCAGTAAATTGGTATGAGGACTTGCATTCTTGGATGGAGTGGAAGATGTATTTTATTTGTAAGCCTGCCTTGATTTGAAAGTATTGTTTTTAGTCTGTTTGTTTTCTTTAAAAATGGTTTGATTCGCTTATTCATTCAGACATGTGTTGATTAAGACGGTATCGTCTTTTCTTCTGAATGAATCTTTATGGTTTAGCTTCATTTAACTGGTATAGTTTAGTTTTTTAATATCATTAATATCGTTTTTGTGGGGTTATATTTCTAGCTGTTAAGACGTTTTTTTCTTCATAAAATTGCTACAAAAATAACAAAACATTACTTTCTATTAGTTTCGTTTGGATGGCGGCATCGTTAGAATCCTTTGGTGCTGTCTACTATAATGCTTATTGGTATTATTTGTTTTACTGATTGAGCATGGCAAAGACGAAAAACTTACCTAGTAGGAGACAACGTAGTAATTGAGTCTTACCCTGTAAGTAAGTATGGGAAACGATGTTTACTTGGTAAGCGCTTCTTGGTTTAAGATGCTTACCGACAGTCCGTTTTGCTTTTCATGGCCATAGATATTACATGATGCGTTAAATAAAGGTGAATACGTTAAGCACTTACCCACTAATAGTTTGTTAGCGGGCCCCTTTAGTGTTTGCTCTCTTTAAGTTTCGCTCTTTTCTTTTGAGGTGTTGCTTCTATAACCCTGTGGCCCCCTTGATCCGGCAATTAAGCATATCATACAATGGTTCTAGGTTCTAGTTCGTAGACATAAGTGTGCACTTCACATCCATTAACCTGTATTGTAACGTAACCAGTTACCTCGTATTTTCTTGTGAATCCAATTACACAAAATAGATCAATGATTTTCACTAAAATCACCAACAACCGATACTTCGGTTTTAATAAACTCTTTCTTGTATTCGTCATGTTTGACTTGTTCCAAAATATTGCGTATTTCAATCATAAATGTTTATTTGGTTATGTTTAAACTCTTGATCAATTTTTGGATTTTGATTAAAGAAATTAAATTTATTGGTACAATATAATAACAACATTTCTAATGCAAGCTTTATATTGATAAGAAGTAAAATGGCTTGTAGAACTCTTATTAGGGGTGTTCACGGGGCGGGTAGGGTAGTGAAACTTTTGCGAACCACTTGTACGAGGCGGGTATCTAATTTTACTATCCGAAACCGAACCGCGGGGCGGGTACCCGCGCCGAACTGAACTGAAAAGGAGCGGGTACCCACGATTTGGTTCATGGGTACCTGCATTTTGCCGAATGTTTTGATGTATGCGAAATATATACTAGGAAATGAAGTTATTTTGTAACAAAACTAAAACAATTAACACTAAAAATTATTAGAAAATGAAAATAAGAGTATGAGTGTGCGAAGAAAACACGGCATGTGATGGAGATTTTTTTAAGATTAGTAATTTTTTATTATGAAGTATTAATAAATATTCTTTTAATAAACTAAATATATACGGGGCGGGAACGGTACCCGTGGGTAGTAAATTTTGTGAACCAAACCCGACCTGCGACTTAGCGGGTACCCTCATTTTCGGGGTTTTCGGGTCATGGAGATGTCTACGGTTCGGTTCGGTTTTTCAAGTTTTCGGTTTTTTTGAACACACTTAACTGTTATTATAGAGAGTTCTTATAAGAACTTTATCCACGAACAAAAATATAGGTTCTTATAAGAACCATAAGAACCTCTATTGGAGATGTCTAAGAGGGTTTAATTTTTACTTGTTTGTATAAAAATGACTTGGTTTGAGTTATGTTTTATTTCTAACATGTTAAATATGTTGGGACAAAATGTTACAAACTAACTACTAAGGGTAGTGGCGTAATGGTTAAGGCTTTGGGGGATGTGATGTAATATTCCATCTGTCTAAGGTTCTATTTCAGGCGTACACAATAATCGTGGCCGTTGAATTATCAAGGGGCTGATGTCTTACAACTATAATTTGTCGGAATTAGTCTGGGCATAGCCCAGGACACCCTTCCAAAAAAGTTGTTACAAACTCTCTCACTTAATCTCCTGACATCCTCGTCCAATGATACAGGGATTGACTCTTGTATCATTTATAACACTCCAAAGCTCAAGGCAACAACCTGATCCAATATCTTCTGAGTCCAACTTAAAATCATAGTGGAAGTTATTGGTAGCGTACAACTTGAGACATATAAATTTGGGACGAATTGTTACAAAACCAATCAACCCGACTCGTTTTTAATCCAGACTTATTTGATCCATTAGTCCATTGACATGTCGTTTCAAAATTCTCTCTCTTTCCTAGTCGTCAATTTGATGAATACGTATCATTAGATATATAAGATAAACAGGAACTAAATAAATATTACGATATATTTTGATTGGTACCACATAAAAGGAAATAGTAAATATTAAGATAACATATTTCTATTCATGTTATTAGGTCCATGGACTCCATTGGCTTTTAATTCTATATAAAGAAACAAGAAAGAAGCTTAACAAACCAACCTTATCTAGGTTGTAGGTAATTAGGTATTTAATGAATAATTGCTTCATTTCTTTTTGTTTGGTGTAAGCTAAATGAAACAACAATAATCCACTTTCTTCATAGGCCACTAATTATTTGATGGTTTTCTTGTACGTAATCCATCAATTTTGGTCCCTTTCCCCCTACCCTTCTTTCCTTTTTAAGTACTCTTTCTTGATAATAGAGAAAGTACATTTTTATTTCTATTTTGTTTTATTATTGAATGATAAATCTTATCGTTTTTTTTGGAAGACATGGCAGTATCGAACCAACGAACGGCTATCACGAAAACACGCACACACGAACGCACACCTCTTCGGCGGTATCGTGCATCCACGAACAGCTCACTAATTCGTTGTTGTCTCGGCCTAGCTTACGCTAGACCTAGAGCCCAACCACAGTCTTTGACTGGGTTGGGGGCAGCCCATTCTATGACTAGACCAGCCCAAGAACCGGGTACTCCTCATACCCTCAATTGACTCCCCTTAGAATCGAGCCCAAGTAGACTAGGATCCCATCC
>LUCG01043051.1:0-18872 GCA_001633085.1 Carthamus tinctorius | reverse complement strand
TTGAGAGAAAATTAAGCCTCAAGAATTTTTCCTTGCATTAGAGAAGTAGTGCACGTCTATTGAGTTTGTTCAATAGATTGGGACTTGTGATTGTAATCATCCGACTGTTGATCAATGACAAAGTGATTTACTTTATATTTGTTCTTGAATTACTAAAGTGTTATTCCGCAAACTTCTTTAGTATTACAGTCTGAGTTGTTTCTTGTTACAAATTCGATCATATCACCATCACCAATTTCAATTTAGCACAAAATTGGGGGAAACCACCATAAAAGCAACTTACTTTTACAAGATTAGAGATGGGTAAGAGAAGATATTACCTTTGGTGCCATGGATTTGGAGCAAATTCGGACTTAGAGGTGGAAGATAATCGATTTTCGAAGGTTAGGGAGGGGTCTTGCGGTGCTAGGGTTAGAGTGAAGTGGATGAAAAAGACCAAAAATCAAAGTTTAAAATCGAGGGTATGATGGTGCTTTGCGGCGCAAATTGGTCGAGTACGAGAAAAGGTGCAAGTCGGTGGCTTCGTGGCACGAGAAATGGTGTACGTGATGCGAAAGAAACCCTAACAATTTATCGACGAGCTCGTACCACAACACTGACCCCTCACGAACGCGAGAATGTGACTGTTGGTTTCTGATTTCGAACAATTGAGGTTCGCGGCGCGAAGCAGTACTTTTGTTAAATTGCACTTTTGGCCCTTGCGGTTTTCGCGACGCGAGAATAGGGCTCGCGAACGCGAAAACTCTCTGTTCGCTGGTTCGTAAAAAGAAAAATTTCAACTGATTCGATTTGGTTAAGCACCCTAAACACTATTCACTCAATCCTAAACTAAAAGTTAAAGAAAAACTTAATGACCTTTTGCACGGGTTGCCTCCCGAGAAGCATTTTTTTTGTCCGAGTCTCGAGCCCGACTATGAATTTAAGCAGTTTTATTCAACTCAGAACACCCTACACTCGTAGTTAAGTGTGGATGATAGTAATGGTACGTACCTGGGCTTAATGTCTTACCTTGACACGGAATTCCAGGTAAAGATTCGTACCTTACACTACTCAGGTCTTTCCCTGTTTTCTTTGCAGTACGAGTACCAAACCGTTGTTTGAATTTAAAGCGTTGATATTCCAAATCCAGATCTTTTAAGTGATTTGTCAACTGTCGAGGTTCTCTGTTGAGTTATTTTTGACAACTGGCTTCCCAGACAGGATCCAAAATTTCTGGCATCTCAGGTATCACTTATGTGGGATCTGAAATTCTAACTATGATATTGATCTAGTACCTAAATAAGCTCTAAAACAAGTGTAGCGGAAGTCTAAATAAGAGCTAAAATAGAGTATATGATAAAACACCAATAACACACAATGAGAAATGAGGAAGATGACTATAAGAGGGTAGATTCCAATGATTTTCAATAGATTCAGAAAATTGACAATTACAATACTGAAAGTGTAAAGATTACAAGGGAAGACTACATATTTATACTAGTCGCTAACTGCTCTGTAGATGCCTTTACACGTGGACCAATCACAACCCTTGAAAGTAAGTTGGTTTAACTAACTACACGTGCTTGGCATGTGATGTGTAACAACCCCGTGAATCTTTACGAAAGTGATCAATCGCAGAAGGATATATCGCAGAGTCTCTGTGAAGTGTCCTAGAGGCTCTGCCGTTCTATACATGTACAATCTTGTGACTTTTGTCACTCTGTCCTCTACGGTCGATCCTTCTGTCATTACTAAGTTGAGCATTTTTCCCATACTTTTACATACAAGAATAATGGAGCCAACAATCTCCCCCTAAGTATGGAAAAATGATTTATAGCATTACATAGAAATGGGAACTGACATTATATTTACAAAAAATTGGGATTACAAATTACAAAATTGAAATCATGGCATTCTATTCTGCTGGGAAGTCATACACTGGGTTAGTGAAATCAGTCTTCAGCATCTCGTATATTCTAAGAATTAGCCTTCTGTAGCTCACTTGCATTCTGATGCTCTCTGTCAGACCTTCGATCTCTTATTTTGTTAGATCTCCTAGATCTTCTCAGGGTTGCACTGGAGTACTTGTATGCTTTCAGAGGATCAAAGAACTTCTTTGTTCCGTACTCATCAGTGTAAGTATAGCCATGCTGAGGAACATCTATAATCTTGTGGGTTGGAACATCTTCAATCCATGGAGGATGAATGTGAGGGGCTGTTGTTCTGAACGTGTACTGGCCAAGTTGAAGAGCCAGCTCGAAGTCCTTCTGGATGTTTAGCTTGATGTGGGCTCGCATAACCTTTATAACCCTTCTGAGAGAGGCTGCATAAGTTAGCTTGCTTTCCATCAGCTTGCTCAGTGTTCCATGTAGGTATGGGAGGTCGAATGCACTGAGATTGTGCAGGTCAGCATCTGTAAAGACATATTCCACCTCATCATCTCTGATGATTGCATACTCTGTGTAGAAGTGGGGGTTCTTAAAGAGGGTACGAGGGGATATTCTCTTCATACGTTTGATCGCTCTATTTGAGAACACCATATCAGCCTTTTTCGTCTTCATCGCCAGCTTATACTTCTCCTCTAAGCTTAGGCCAACCAGCTCTGGTTCATATGGGGCTGACTGTCTTGCTTGGCATAAAGCCAATGGTACTCCTCTTCAGGTGTCTTCAGAGGATCAGCAAATCTTGGAGGTGCAGGCTTTGGGATTTGATCCATCTGGCTTATTATATTTTGAACTCTCCCTTCTGTGGGTGCCTGTAGATGGACAAAGTCTCCAAGATTGTCGAACGTACCTGTAGAAGAGTCTGGTATTATAAAGGGTTTGGTGGAGGGGCCTTCACCAATCTTTGGCCGTGGAAGAAGCATAGGACGACCGGTCTCGGCTCCGTGAGTCTTGACCGACTCCTTTAGGGCCTGGATGAAGGCTTCATCCTCTGGGTTTGATAGAGCACCCTCATCAATTTCATCGTCTTCTGAGCTGGAGTCCGGGAGAGGGGCTTTGGCAATTTGTTTGCCATTATTTTTCTTCATACCCTTGTCCCAGAGGACTTCTTCTTTTCGAATAGCTCGGCCACATACTCGACTATCTTGAGTGGCCTCTATGGTTTTGGACTTTGGAGCTTTGGGGGCTTCCATTGGCACTGCCTCTATGGCTTTTAGCTGACCGCTCTGAGGAATGGTCGTTTGGTGTTGAGGCGCTTTCTTGTTCTCCCCCTCATGATCATCAGGGTCATTACCTCCCTGGTGATCATGCTTGGGAGCAGCTTCTACATCACAGGTGGTTGGAGAGAGTCTAATGATGTTGTCCAGAAGGCCCTGGACAGTATCTTCTAAGTGCTTGATCAGCTCCTCTGCGCAGAGCACAGTGGCATTGATATTCAGGTTTGAGTTGAACCTGATGTTTTTGGTATAGGTCCGCAGAGTGCTTCAGAAACGGACTCCTTCTGTGAGTATGTTGTCGGTCATGCTTCAAATGTGAGAAGCAGTGGTTCTGTGCAAAGCTCTGAAGTCCCTGGTGATGTTCTTATTCTGTCGTCGGACTATAGTCGCTAGAGCCTCCACCATGGCGTCAAACTCTCTTTTAGTTGCCAAGTGGTTGATATTGGCTTGGGAAGAAGAAGAGGCTTGACCCATAACCATAGCAGTGTTGACCATCTTCTTAATCTCGTCTTTGAACTCCGCATTGAGAAGTTCGTCTTTGAATTGCTACAGAGCCTCCGTGGTTGGAGTGATGGTGGGGAGAGCTTTGGTGAGATCGTCTTTGGTGATAGCGGCGGCTTGGAGAGTATTTAGATCCGTTCTCAAAGAGGTTGAGGCCTTAGTAAGCGCTGCAGAGCCTCTGTGTTGGAATGCAGAGCCTTTGTGATTCTTGAGATAGGGGTTGAGCTTTGCAACTCTCCCAGTTTTTGAAATACCTCTATGGCAAAGGCTTGAAACTCCCCCTTTGTTACAGGTGCATCTAGGGAACCTAAATCACCAACACATAGTGACTTAGTGATCGCAGAGTGTACGACGCCCTCAGTGGCCGAGTGTATGTTGCCATCTCGGGGACTTCCAACGTTTCCTCGGTCTCTCTATGGAGAGCCTCGCATTGTTCTGTCGACATCATGCTTAGGCATTTCAGAGCCTGCCTTCGCAGAGAGGTCGAGTGGAGACTTTGAATGTTCAAGATTCAAAGCCTCTGTGTCCCTATTTAACGCCTCTAAAGCGTTTTGGATCTCTAGTAGTGTTTGAGAGGCAACAAATGCCTCTGTGCTGGTTGTGACGAGTGCTTGGGAGAAGGAACTTTTTTTCTTCACCAACACCCTTTTGAGAGGGTGAAGGCAGAACTAAAGGTTCCTGGCTGTTTTTAAGGCCAGAGGACGAAGGAATGTCCTCTGTCGAGTCGGTTGGGGTTTGGTACGGATTGTGCACTCCTTCTTCAATGAGGGGTCCCTCTTGAATAGGGCCCTCAGCAATGTAGGTTGCACGGGGAGTTGGGGTTGGTTGTGTGCCCAAGGCATCTTTTTTGCCCTCTTTCTCACTCCCTAAACCCTCTAAGGCCTCTTCTTCTTCTTCTTCTTCTTCGATGATGACCTCTTTGCTCAGTATGTCATCATCCACATCAAGATTAATTTGGGGGACGGACCAAGAATGAGATACGGCAGGCTCATAGTTGCTGAGGCTAGAAGATTAAGCGTCTGCTCTGCGAAGGGTTCCTGGTAGGGTTTTCTGTGGGATATTCCAGTCAAGGAATGAAGATTGGGGTTGGTCCAGGAGTTGATCGGTGGTGCCTTTTGCCAGAAGGTCTTCTAGGGTTTGGTCCTTTGGTGATGGTGGGGTTTGGTGTTATGTGGCACCCTCTGTGAACACAAGCTCTGTGAACTTTGCCTTTACCAAACGGCGCTTTCTTTTTGTAGGTGAGGGTTGTACATCTTCTTGGATTGGAGAGGATTCCTTGATGGGAGAAAGATCTTGAATCGGGGAGGGTGACTTCTCTAGGGTTTTGATTGGCACATCTGCAGAGGCCTCTATCTTCTAGGCCTTCTTGTGCTTCTTCTTTGGGGGTTGAACCTCTGTCATTAGATCCTCTTCTTCTACGAACCTCTTCTTGGGTTTTCTTTTCTTTTTCTCCTTGGGTACCTCACTTCTAACTATTCCCTCAGGCTTATTTTGCTCTCTCTCTCTCTCTCTAACTCAGGCTCACTAGCCACTTCTAGCTCCTCTTGTACACCCTCAGCTCTCTTAAAAATCACATGCTCACCTCTCTGGGCTCCTATGGGTGGGGGGTTGTAGGGACCGGCTTTGGCCTCCTGTGCCCACGTTTATACACTTCCCTACTCTCACTCTCTAGGTACTTCAACATCTTCCTTGACAGAGGTCGGGGACTAACATAGCCCAGGGGATGTGCAGTGGGACGAAATTCCCTGAGTGGATAGTACTTAGCAAGAGGTTCTGCACGTGTCAAGTCTCTGGCAATTTGTTCTAAGAAATATAGGCCAAAGAATCTTTGAAGGATTAGGTTGTCTGGGTTCTTTTTCTTAGCAGTCTTGGAATTCTGGGTATCACACTTCTTCTTAATTTTCCCTACAATGTCCTCAAAGATTAGTTGTGCATAGTCCAGAGGCAATCCAAAATAGATTCCATACATAATGGAAAGCACGCCTTGAGAAGTTTGATCGTGACTTCCCACTTTCCCGGTTAGGCAAGAGTTTAGGATGGAAAACAGGGTGTTCCACAAGGGGGGAGTCCCATTCTCCTGAAGTCACCCCTTTTGTTCAGTGGGTGCTTGTCATCTTTGGTGTATGAATGGAAAGCCAAAAATTCCATCAATTCAGCATCAGTAGGAGATGGGGAGTATTGTTCAATGTCCAGGTCCTCCACCGTTAGTGCCTCCATGAGAGTAACCTCATTCATATGCAGGGTCGCAAAGTGCTTCTTGTTAGGATGCTAAGCATAACCGATGATGCTCAGGCCAACTTCTTCATGATGGCAGACATAAGAACTCAATAAAAATTGAGTGAGGTAGGTTTCAGCAGCAGGTTTGGTGGCTGAGAGGGCATAGTAGATGTAGTGGTTTCTAAGTATTTGGATGAGAAGATCAGTGTATTCAGGAAAACCATCAGGTTTGGGGGCTAAATAGTAGTTATTCGGTTTCGTGACTAGAACAGTGTTTTCATAGCCACTGGTAAGAAACTTGGCAGCCATGGTTAAGACTTGGGATTGATCCATTTCTTGGTCACTGTGAGCAGGATTGTTTTGGGATTGAGCTGAAGCTGAGGAAGATGAAGCTTAAGACATTTTGAGGATCTTGAAGATTAGAAAAGCAAAGTTGCAGGTTCGTCGAAGGTTCGCCGGAGTTCTTAAGGGATCGGAAGGTTTAAAATGGAAAAGGTAAATGGGTATTTATAAGGATGAATAAAAGTATCCGTTTGAAAAAGGCGGTTAATGAACGTGATGAGTGCCTACGAAATTACGGGCGTCTTAAGGGTTGCTATGTGGGCTACAATCAACCAGAATGTGCCACGTGTATTTGGAAAACGTACGATTGATGACGTGTGCTTCACTTTTCTGACACGCACATGGATTTCTGCGACCCTTATTCATTATTCACGCGCACCGTTTCAGATTTAGAAATTATAGAAGTGAATTTCGGCAGAGGCCTGAGGGATTACAGAGCCTCTGTGAAACGTTTAGGGCCTTCTTCGATTGCACCTTTTTCTTTACCTAAACATTTTGAAAATCCAAAGATACGTGAATGTTGAAATCAGAAACTCAAATTCAAAGAGCCTCTGTGAGAAGCGATAGAGGTTTTGGTAAATAAGAGTTCTAAAATCAAAGCATTAAAACGTTTGCACGATCTGTTGGTTTTGATATTTTAAGTAAAATTCTCCCCTTTGAAGCCAGCTTCCATGGCTCCTTGTCAAAACAAGAACAATTTGAAAATCCTAAGAATGAAGATATCAACAAAGGGTCAGTTCGAAGAACCTCTAGGGATGTTCACAGAGGATCTGTGGAAAAGACTTCTGTGACTAAAACAAATTTGAATTCTTCAATAGGTTTTATCATTTTAAAGCATATACTCCCCCTCAAACCTTGCATACCTTCTGCAAAGGTTACCTCAAAACTAAAAGAATCAAGTGAAGATTGATCAAGAAATAAGAAAATATGTACATAAATATTTACAGAGATATAAACAATTTAAGATTCAGGACATGTCATGCCTATCTTTTCAACAAGGAAATTGAATCTTTTCTCATCAAGTGCTTTTGTAAATAGATCAGCCAATTCAAACTCTGATTTTACAAAGTATAATTCGACATTACCTTCTTCAACATGATGTTTTAAGAAATGGTACCTTATGTCAATATGCTTTGTTTTTTAATGTTGCACCGGATTTGCAGAGATTGCGATGGCACTTTTTGAGTCACAGAGGATGGGGATCTTGTCAAGTGAATAACCATAATCTCGTAATTGAGTCTGTATCCAGAGAGCTTGTGAACAACAGCTTGCAGCAGCTACATACTCAGCCTCTACAGTAGAAGTTGACACACAATTTTGCTTCTTTGATGACCAACTAACAAGCTTCCCTCCAAGGAATTGACAAATCCCAGAGGTACTCTTTCTATCAACTTGACATCCACCATAGTCTGAGTCGGTGTAAGCTACAAGATCAATATTGGAGTGCAGACGATACCAAAGTCCCAAAGTAGGTGTCTTTTTCAAATATCTCAGTATCCTCTTCACAGCACTAAGATGAGATTCTTTGGGATTGGCCTGATACCTAGCACAAATACAAGTAGAAAACATAATGTCAGGCCTACTTGCAGTGAGATATAAAAGAGATCCAATCATACCTCTGTAGAGTTTGCACTCTACAGATGGACCATTCAAGTCTTTGTGTAGCTTTAGGCCAGGAGCCATTAGCGTTCTCATGGGAGAGGCATCATTCAGCTTGTACTTCTTTAGAAGATCATGAACATATTTGGACTGACTGATGAAAATCCCTTCAGAGGATTGTTTGACTTATAGACCTAGGAGGAAAGTGAGCTCTCCCATCATACTCATTTCAAACTCACTCTGCATCAAAAACTCAAATTCTTTGTACATAGAAATATCAGTTGAACCAAAGATAATATCATCAACATATATTTGTACAAGCAAGATATCATCATTCTGTTTCTTATAGAACAAGGTAATATCTATTGTACCTCTGTGAAAACCATTGTTAGTGAGAAAAGTAGATAAGCGTTCATACCATGCTCTAGGAGCCTGTTTAAGACCATACAGAGCCTTGTCTAGAAAATAGACATGGTTTGGATACATCTCACTTTCAAACCCTGGTGGTTGTAGGGGTGAGCAAAACCCGACCGACCCGAACAACCCGACCGAATCCGATCCAAAAAAACACAAAAACCCCAAACTCGAGGAACCCGAACCGAACTTAATATCGGATAAAAAGAGATCGGGTTGGGTGCTCATATTCCACCCCAACCCAAACCCGAAATCCGAAGTATTTTTCTTTTTATTTTTTGCACAAAAATATATATATTTTAACCTAAACATTTGTCAATTTTAAGAAGTTCATATCCTATATTAAGTTCAACGAATGTATTGCTTTAGTTTTAGGAACAAAATTAATGTTGTTTTCTTGTCTTCATTACTTTTTTTGCATTTTTAATATTGTTTTAGAACAAAAAGGTTGAAAAATAAATAGGGAGGTGATTTTTCGGATATCCGCAACCCAACCCGAATTCACCCAAAACCCGAACTCACCCGAAATCCGAAGAACCCGAACATTTTGGTCGGACTTTGGGGCTACATTTTCCCATCCGAAAAGGTCGGATATCCGAACTTTTTCACCCGAACCCGGCCCGATGCTCACGCCTAGGTGGTTGCTTGACATAAACTTCTTCTTTTAGTTTTCCATTCAAGAAGGCATATTTCACATCTATTTGATAAACCTTAAACCCTCTGTGAGCAGCATAAGCCAGAAAGATGTGAATTGCTTCTAATCTAGCCACAGGGGCAAAGGTTTCCTCATAGTCTATGCCCTCTTCTTGGCAGTAACCTTGGCAACTAACCTTGCTTTATTTCTCACCACAACACCTTGCTCATCCTTCTTGTTCCGGAAAACCCATTTGGTGCCAATTGCAAGTTTACCATTTGGCAGAGGCCCAAGAATCCACACGTAGTTTCTGTCAAACTGAATGAGTTCATCTTGCATTGCATCAACCCAGAAGGGATCAGCCAAAGCCTCTACTGCAGTCTTGGGTTCAATCTTACTTACAAAGCATGCAAAGAGGCAAAAGTTTGCAGTAGCTCTTGTCTTGACACCAGAGGAGGGTTCACCTATTATTTGGGATTGTGGCTGATTTTTGGTCCATTTAATGACATGTGGTGGATTGATTGTGGAATTTATCTCTTGAAGTGTGTGAGATTGAGATGCAGGTTCTGAGACTTGATTTGGAACTTGTGTTGAAGAGAGATCTTGAGTGCTATCTGTTTGAACAACTTCTGGTGGAGGAGTTTCTGTGGGAGGAGTCATAGAGGATGATGAAATGAATGGTGATTGATATAAGATAGTTGTTGTGGAGGGACTAGCTCTGTCAGTTTGATTTTGTGTAATAGAGGCTCTGTCAGGTTCCGTAGAGGGTCTGTCAGGTTCGCCTTCATCCTCATACCATTCTACAAAAAGTTGCTCAAGATCTTGTATGATGGTTGCATTTGGTGACTTATCAGCTTGAATCTTCAACTCTTCTGTGAATTTGTCTTGAATAACCCTGAAAGTTATCATCAAATCTCACATTAGTGCTTACTACAACAATTTGAGTTCTAGGAATGTATGCTATGTAACCAACAGTGTCCCATGCATATCCAATGAAGATAGCATCATCTCCTTTGGGATCAAATTTCATAATGGGTTCTCTGACATTAAGCACAAAACATTTACAACCAAACACATGAAAGAATTTGATATTTGGTCTTTTGTTGTGAAGAAGTTGGTAAGGAGTTTTCTCAAATCTTTTAACCACCAAGGATCTATTTTGAGTGAAGCAAGCAGCAGAGACAGCTTCTGTCCAGAATGAAAGTAGTAGCCTAGAGGCATTCAGCATGGTTCTGGCAGCCTCAACAAGTGTCATGTTCTTCCTATCCACTACTCCATTCTGTTAAGGTTTCTTTGGGGCTGAGAAACTGTGGGTGATTCCAACAGAGGTTAGATACTCTTCAATTATAGAATTCTTGAATTCTGTACCATTGTCACTCCTGAGTACCCTGACATGAGAGCCATGATGGACTTGTAGTCTTTTCAACGAATTGATTAGTACAGAAGAAACTTGAGACTTCTTTCTAATAAATTCTACTGAAGTAAATCTTGAAAATTCATCAATAAGTACCAGAATGTACTTCTTTCCTCCAAGACTTTGCATTGAAATAGGTCCATAGAGGTCCACATGTAGCATTTGCAAAGGCTTATCATAGGAAGGGTCAGACTTGGTTTTATGGGAAGACCTTTTGAGTTTCCCCGTTTCACAAGCTGAGCAAAGATAATCCTTTTCAAATTTTATATTGGGCATTCCTTTGACTAATTTAAGCCTTACCAGCTTGTCAAGAGTATGGAAATTAATATGATAAAACCTGGTATGCCAGAGCCAAGCCTCTTCATTTTTCACAGAGGAGGTAAGACAAACTTCCTCTTTGGCTTTTAATGAATCAAAACACAGAAGATACAGATCTCCTCTTTTGTTGGCTCTCATCACCTCTATCAATGTATCAGCTTTGTACATTATGCAGAATTTGACTTTGAAAAGCACATCCAAACCATTGTCACACAACTGACTAACACTTATAAGATTGTGTTTAAGTCCATCCACATATGAAAGTTGGTTCATCTTTACTTCTCCCTTAACAATCATCCCATATCCTTTGATCTTTCCTTTTTGGTTTCCACCAAGGGCCACAGAGCGTCCTTCTTGTTTCAAGTAAGATGTCAGAAGCTCTAAAGTGCCTGTCATGTGTCTCGAGCATCCTGAGTCAAATGCCCAGGTAGACACATCTTGCTCCTTATGCAATCATACAACATTTTCTTTAGGTACCCATTTCCTGTTGGGTCCTTTAACATTAGCTTGTTTTTTGTATGCCATAGCACCCTTTGATTTGGTCTTATTTTTCTTTGGAAGAGAATTGCCAAAGTGTCTATTGTTCACCCTAGATCCATTGTTTTTGGGGTGTGTGACCAGACATGATGAATGGTGAATATGTTGAGACAAAGCATGCATGATATTGAAAAAATCACAGAAGGTAATATTACAGGAAGCTTTCTTAAAATCTTCATTAAATCTATCAAAGAAGGGTACAGATTGTTTATTATTAGAGCCCTTCCTAGGTATGGGCTCCTTATTACAAGATTCCTTCCCTATTCGAGGCTCCTTTTTGAAATTGTTTTTAAACTTCTTCTGTTTTGATCCCCTCTTTGATTTTCCTGCATTTACTGAGAAAGAAGTTGAGTTAGTTTGAGGCCATTTCTCCTTTTGTTGCCATGTGAATTTTGGTCTCTGAGTTTCAGAAGAAGAGCATTGCAATTTACTTTGTCTTTCTTTTTCCTTTTCTCTTTTCTTAAGATCAAGAGAAGTCATGACATTTATGCACATGTCTATAAAATCTAGGCAAATCATCACCCCAGTTTTCTTATTAGTTAGAGCAATAGTGGTAATTGGAATATATATTTACCATTTCTTGTCCAATTGACCTATGTGCAACAATATCAGTTTCTTCAACTTGTGTAGGACTCTCTTCATAATCTGAAACAGATTCATGCTCAGGAGTATCATTATCTGGAAAATCATTGCAAGTACCATATGTAGAAGAACTAGATAATGATACCTCTGAACATGATTCAGATTCTAAGTCAGAGGAATCCTCTTCTTCAGAATATGAAGTGAGAAGATCTCTATCAGTTATGACAGAACTTGAAAGATTGTGATTTATACTTGATGGTTCTGTGACAGAATTTTCTTCACGGAGAGACTCATTATCAGAGAGCTTTGGCAGATTAAAGTTAACAGTTGTGGCTTCTTCGATGTACCTTAGTAAAAATTCAGAAGCTTTGGAGGATAATTTTCTTTCCAGAGGACGAATGGTACATACAAAAGCACAATCTTCTTGGGTCTCTGGTTGTCCAAACTTGAAGATTCATATCTTACTCTGACTCATAAATTTTCTTGGAATGAAATCCTTCTTTTCAGAAGGTGAGAAAGAATCAATATAGTCCTCAAAGGCTACATTTGTCATAACTAAGGAAGTTCTGGAGTTTGGAACAACCAAGAGTCTTCTTCTCTTAAAAATAGATTTTGTATTAGGTATATCACCCCTGATGTTCTTTGAGGATCTAAAGGTATTCTGCAGAGTTTTGTTAGATTTGAAACTTGGTTTGTTGTCAAACTTTGAGAAACCCAAGCCTCTTCTGCCTATGTTAACTCTAATCTTTTTAAAAACATTTTGAGCATCTTGAAACTTTCTTATTTTGAGCTCTCCTGTCAAGAATATCTTGATGTAAAAATTCTCTTTCCTTTTGGAAATACTATTTGACAGAAGCAACATTGCTTTTCTCATGCTCTAGCTTTCTTAACTCATCAACTTTGTTCTTTAAATCCTTTTCAATATTGGCAAACTTTTCTTTAGAGGACTTTTCTAAATTCACAAAATTAGTTTGTGCCGCTTTGAACAATTTAAAAAATCTGTCCTTTTCCTCTGTGAGAAGAGTGACTTCTTTCTCATATAGGGAAAGTTTTTCTTTAAGCCTATCATGTTCCATGTGACAAGAATCAAGATTATCAATGATCTCATTGTATAGATAAGTTGATTCAGAAGAGTGAGAAGTAGTAACCTCAGAGTCATTTGATTCAGAAGGATCATATTCTATTCTGGCAATGCCACAGAAGGTCTCATCCTCTGTGTCTGAATATTCTTCTAGAGCTAGGAGACCCTTCTGTGCTTCTATATCTGAAAAGTCATACGTGACCAACCCATTTGATTGACCAAGCAAGGACTTCTGTTGATAATACTCAGCTGTCTTTCTGTAGTAAGCTGCATCTCTGCGACCCTTCTTTGGTACTTTGGGTCCTTTCGACCAACATTCAGCAGCGAAGTGGCCTGGCTTACCACATCTAAAGCACCCTTCTTTCGTCTCTTCCTTCTTCTGCTCAACCACCTTCTGTGAAGGCTTCGCTCCTCTTTTTCTCTCTTCTCACTTCCTTCTGTTCTTCCAGCTTCTGTACAGTTCCTTCTGTTGGAACTTCTGTAGTCTCTCTTCTCTCCACCTTTCTTGTACTCTCTAGTAATCAGTGCTAGAGTTTTCATCATCTCCTTCATGGTTACTTCATCTCCAGAACTCTCATCACTTTCTGCAATCAAAACCTTTTTCTTCTTCTTCTCCTTCTCTTCCTTCTTTGGCTCCTTGCTCTTCTCAGAACCACCTCCCTCTGCAACCAATGCCAATGGACCACCATAACTTTTCTTCATCTGTAGCACTTGAGGCTCTTGGCTCTTGAGCGATCCAAACAGGTCTGCCAGTGTCCACATCTCTAGATCAAGTGTAGCCTTCATTGACATGGTCAGGCATCCATTTACTCCTAAGACTTTTCATAAACAGAGAGTTGTTGTCCTCTGTGGTTCTCATGACCCCATACCTTTTGCAGTTGCTTATCAAAGTGTTGAATCTGGAGTTTGTGTCAGACATAGACTCACTCTCTTTAGCCTTGAAGCTATGGTACTCATCAATACAGATGGCTCGATTGTTCTTAAGAGTTTTCTTTCCACCTTCGATCTGTTTCTCCAATTCAGCCCAGATATCCATAGATAAATGGCAATGATCGATACTCTTGAAGATTTCATGGGGTATGGCCATAATCAACAATCTCTTACACTTATTCCCCAATTCAACTAGGATCTTGTCCTTATCACTCCGGTTTGCTACAGATTTTGGTTCATAATGCTCTGGTATTTCAGGGGTTGTACCCGTAGCAGGGACACGAGGGATCAAGTCCATTGGAACATAGGGTGGGATGTAGAGAAATTTGCAAATCCGAGGATGAATTCCTTCCAGAAAGTTGATCATTCACACTTTCCATTGGGGATACTCTTCCCGAATGAGTGTAGGGGGTTTGGATTGAGATCCAGTGCTCAGAAAAGAGGTATTGACGACGTTAGCCATCAAATTTTGAAAATAAAAGAGAAAAAGAGGTAGATTTTGATGTAACAGTGATCAAAACAGAGAAATATGATGAAACAGTGTTCTATATCACAAATCAATACCAAAAACAGAATTAATTGAACAAGAATTCAATTCCTACTCTGATACCAATTGTGGGATCCAAAATTCTAACTATGATATTGATCTAGTACCTAAATAAGCTCTAAAACAGTTTAAGTGCAGCAGAAGTCTAAATAAGAGCTAAAACAGAGTATGTGATAAAACACCAAGAACACACGGTGAGAAATGAGGAAGATGACTATAAGAGAGTAGCTTCAAATGATTTTCAATAGATTCAAAAAATTGACAATTACAATAATGAAAACATAAAGATTACAAGGGAAGACTACATATTTATACTAGTCCCTAACTGCTCTGTAGATGCCTTTACACGTGCACCAATCACAGCCCTTGAAAGTAAGTCGGTTTAACTAACTGCACGTGCTAGGCATGTGATGTGTAACAACCCCTTGAATCTTTACCAAAGTGATCAACAGCAGAACTGTAACATCCCATTTCCAAAAACAAAACCCATAATTTAATTAAAGTAACCATTTACAAAACTTTGATAAAAATGTATTTAACGCGGAAGCTCGTCCAAAAATTTTCATTTAAGACCAGTAACGAAATTGCAAACCAAGGTAATTCAAGCACTTGTGAAAAACATAGTTCAACAACCCAACACAAGTTTTAATGTGCCAAAAACATAACATAATGTTTTCAAAACACACTTTCACCAATCTAACTCTTGACTGAACCGCCAGTCTGGAGCTTCATACGGTGACCTTCTCTTTTCCCTTTCGGGACGTACCTGACACTAAAACATAAGCAACAACGGGGTAAGCATAAAGCTTAGTGAGCACACACCTAAACCATCTACTATCATACACATACAATCACATATACATAGCAATTACATACATGTAAAGTCTGCCACCATCCTTATGACTCTACACCATCAAGGAAGGATTTTATGGCACTGGTACCAGGCCTNCCTATGGGTATTACTACCACCATAGGTACTATCTGCCTTGTCCCCGAAGGAACACATACACATAACCACATGCAACATAACCATACACATACAACAATACATGGATAGGTGGTGAACTCACCTGATGAATGATCAACACAAGCTCAAACACACGTACACGAGTCACTTTGCACCACCTAAACACATACACATACACACATATATCAAGCAAAGCCCAAAATGGGTCCCTAACTCAATCCCGACTCACTACCACAAAAATGAAGCATCTACCCATGACCAATTTCCACAAAACTTCATGAAACAACATGTTTCACTAACCCGCCGATAACCCGCGGTTACCCGCAGATACATCCCCCAGCCGCGGGTCGCGACTTGCAGCCACGGGATTTCATCCCAAAACACCAAATCAACTTTAAATAATCTATTTCATGATCAAGCCACAACCCATATCAATAATTGATAAATATCAACTTCAAAACACACCTAAACTTTCCCAATTGATCAATGATAACCACAATTCAACCCATATGAACCCTAGTTCGCACAAAGGGTTCCAATCCTCGACAAAACTAACAATAACACGCGAAAAAGAAACATACCTCGCCTCCGGTAATGCTACAAACAAACTCCGATGCTTGATTTCACCACAAGCACTCAATTGCTCCCTTGGTTGAACCAAAATCACCAAACCCTTACTCTCTCCCTCTCCAAGTCGTTTTCTAGAACTGACAAGGAAATGGGAGATTCTCTTCCTTTTATACCAGCCAAAAACACCCCTTAACTAACAGAAATTTCAGTCAGACCCTCACACCTGAAAAGTTACACAAATACCCCAAATCAATTCAAACTCTAACAAAACCAGTTAAGTATTTAACTTTGAGGAATGGGGTGTTACAAGAAGGATATATCGCAAAGTCTCTGTGAAGTGTCCTAGAGGCTCTGCCGTTCTACACTTGTACAATCTTGTGACTTCTATCACTCTGTCCTCTGCGGTCGATCCTTCTGTCATTGCTAAGTTGAACATTTTTCCCATACTTTTACATACAAGAATAATGGAGCCAACAACTTCTTTGAGTTCTTCGATAGTCTGTTCATTTAAAGGCTGCAAGCTTGGTATTTCATCTTTTGGAGCTCTCGGTTGGGTATCTTCTTGCAAGAAACACTCGAGGTCGTCCCAAAACCAATCGTCTGATTCGGTGTCCATCGTAACATCCATCGATAGATATGATTTACCCTGCAAAAATGAAGTACTGTTAGAATTATTGGGCTTATTGGAAACACACTTACCTCTTGTTCATTAGGAGTTTGATCGTCAGGCTTCATCACAATGATTTTAGCCGGCTTTTCAACTTCCTTAACCAGTTGTTGAACTAGTTCCTTTTGAGTAAACACTAGTGATTTATTGATTTGGGGCATGTCATCAATCTCCTCTTGTATCAACATCCCAATACCATAAAAGTCTTCGCCTTCAGATAATGCCTCTTCTATGTTATCTTCTTCGTGTGTTTCACCCTGCCAAAATAAAAATTCCTTGTCAGAATCATTATCAGAATCAAGAGATGGAGGATTTACCTTAAGTTTCTTAGGAGGCTGACTGGTAGATCGTGTCAGTCCTTCCAATTCCTCTATTATTTGTTCAAGAGATTTTGACTCTTGCATCATCTGAGATTCCTTCAAGCTTGATTCGGGATCATCTCTTGTTGTATCTAGGTGAGAATGATTGGCGGTATCAAGGTTATACGCTTCCACTTGTTGGTCCTCCGGACTTTCCTTGGTAAGTAACCCAAGAGGTGTGTCATCATCATTGGAGTGTTCAGTTGGTACCCAATTCACTATTCTTTGGTAATGCCTAAACATCTTCATCAGCTCGTCACCCATGTCTACAAAATAGACAACAAGAACACCCAAAGTAGCACAAAGATAGAAAATAAATAAAACAAACTAAACTAGAAAGAAATTAACTTAACTGAGAATAAATTCCCAATCAAGGATCGATTAATAGACTAAGCTATAATATTCAACTAAGCAACCGTTCCCCGGAAACGGCACCAAAAACTTTGATGTGGTAAATATATATATATATATAATATTAACCAAATTTTACCCTTTTTATTTACCCTAACTAAACTACCACAACACAGGAAAGCGTACCTGATTAGTAATAGTATATCATAGATAAAATCCAGGTATCGTGTTTACCACTGGGAACAGTTAAGCTAGAAGAGCTACTAAAGCTATAATTATTTAATCTGAAAAGATTTGCTTTTGGAAAAAGGGTTTTGATTTACAAAATAACTTAACTGATAATCAAACTAACAAGAAGAGGAAAGACTGATAAACAAACCCAACTCAGATATAACTCTTCACAACGAATAAATTAAAAATCACTTCATATTGATTTGATTCAATCCTTTAACACAATGATATCCGAATTCCCTAGGATTCATTCAATGAACTTATCCAGGTTATTTAGCCATTCATGGCCAGGTTATCGGACCTACTTTCCAATCTAGTTAATCCAAAGAGATTTATTACTAGGTCACCAAAGTGAAAGGTAAGAGAGGTTGTTTAACCGATAGGAGTAAGTCTACTAATTGTCGGATAATAAACAAACCCAACCAACGATTTTAAGTAGCGAAAGTTAAGATTATAAATTGACTAAAACAATTAAGAATCAACAATCATCATGAATATAAATCAAACCAATAATAAAGTCATCAATCCAAAGTATAAAACACGAGAAACTTGTACATAGACATGCTAGTCATAGATTCTAAGACAAACTAAACCATAGACCAGCAGATTTGACATAGAATCCTCTCGAATCATCTCTTCGTATGCGTCATCTTCTCAAGCCTGCTTCTCCTTGGGTGGAAGCCCTAGGCGGCTCCCATGGAGTCTGATCTAATTTCCACTCTAAACTAAACTATTGAATAGTTACATAAAACTGAGAAGGACAAGGGCTGTATTTATAATAAAACCGATAGACCCAATCTCGGGGCGCAAAGCTATGGCTCACGGTGCGAAACAATCTAATAAAGTAGCTACGACTTTTTGACTGATTTCCTTCCTTATCTGTTCACAGGCTTTCTTTGGGACTAAGTTAAAGGACTTGGAGAGCAATTTATCATCCTTGGAGACTAAGTTTATCCCTTATTTTCATTGTCTTCACAAAAGTCTCATTTTTGACGTTTTTTACCCTCTTTTTGATACTTTTTGTATTGCACTCCCAAAATTACCTGAAATTGTAAAATACACCCTTTTAGTAATAATCATGTCCGAATTAGGTCCAAAACACATATAAAAGTGGGGAACTAGTGTTCTAAAAACATGTATAATTTTGGCTATATCAAGGACCTTTCAACACTAAAGGGGTCAAGGAAAACAAGCTACTTTGTTCCGAGGATAGGGGATGCACCGCATGCTCGTTTATACGATTAACACCAGAACTTCCAGCCTTGAGAAAATAAGCATTTTCGAACTTTGGCTTCTCAATCAGCTCAATCGTGATATTGCCTACACCAATGTGCCTTTCAATCAAGAAAACTATATGAAAACTAACATATATGAAAACTAACCATTACTTAAAATTAACCATTATGAAAACTAACCTATATGAAAACTAACCATTACTTAAAATTAATATTTTATTGACTTAGTCAAAATTT
>LUCG01043011.1:0-11371 GCA_001633085.1 Carthamus tinctorius | reverse complement strand
GACTATGGTCGGCTGCTGCCCGGCAACGGCGAGCGGCGCGAGACGAGTTTCGGTCAAACCGTGATAGACCCGCTAGTCTCTCGCGTCCTTAGTATATAGTTCGTGTTTTAGAAAATTATCGGGATTTAATTCAGTTTTAGGATTTTTAAGGTCGTGTTAGAAATCTAAATTTTGGGATCAATGAATGTTAATTACAGACACCTGGGTAGCGTGACCGAGTGAATTCTGTGCTCTTGTATTAAGCTGCATCCAGGTGAGTTCTCACTTCATGTGATTTACACAACCATGTTTGTATATATATGATTGTGTGTGTAAGGGACAGCCTCATGCCCTTTGTGGAGTTGAGGGGGCAGCCTCGCGTCCTAAGAGTCGAGGAAGGGACAGCCTCATGCCCTTTGTGGAGTTGAGGAGGGACAGCCTCATGCCCTTTGTGGAATTGAGGGGGCGACCTCGCGTCCTAAGTGTCAAGGAGTTATTTGTTGATCTCATGAGAGTCTAGTCTCGGTATTTGCATGACTATTGAATGTATTTGGTCTTTGATTGATGTGTGTGACACTGTTGTATGTATGCATGCGTGTGTCGTGTGGGTTGCATGTAGTGCTAGCTCGCTAAGCGTTTCGCTTACCGTTGTTGTTTTCCCTTTTTCCTCAGGTTCCAGTTCGGGTAAGGATAAGGGCAAGGCCCCGCTCTGAGCTCCTGACGACTACAGTTCTGACACGACTCATAAACTTCATTTAAATTCATTTGTTTTATTTTAAACTTGGTTTTTAGCTTAATGGCACTTAAGATAATGGGGTTTTATCATTATTTAAATTTCATTACTTGCAAGTCAGTTGTTTATTGAGTTTTTCATAAAAATTTTAAATAGGAAATTGTGTTTTGAATTTTGGTGTTACATTATCCCTCCAAAAACGTCTAGAGAAGCTTTACAAATTTTTAAGTTGAGAAGTGAAAAGCTTTTCTAAAACCTCTAGAGAAGCGTTACAAATTTTTAAGTACAAAAGAAAAACCTTCCCTGAAGGTCATTTTTCTTGTAGTGGATATGCTGGAAATGACTACCTCCCAAGAATTTGCTGATAACAACTTGGATAACGTTGACGAATCTTTCTCCGGTGATGAGACCCACCACTTTAATCTACCGTTGATGGTTTTTTCCGATGGGTTATCGATGAAACCTCTTTGTTTTGTTGGATAATATATTAATAAATTACTTTTTTTAATTTTCTTAAACGGAAATGAGGGATAAAGAGTAAAAGGATTAATATTACCCAGATTTAACGGAGCTTAGGCCATCAGTTATACGACCCAACTTACCCAACCTTACCCACTGCCACATCAACGCCACATCATTTCTCACTCCTACCCTTTACGTTACCCAATACATGTGTTACACCAAACCTAGTCTTACCCATACATTTTATTTTATTAAATTATTAATAAAAAAAGAGAGAGAAAGGGGGTGAGGGGGTGGGGTTTGCCGATCAGCTTCTCACACCCGAGGCCTTCTACCCGCTCCATGCCGTGGTGGTGTTCCCGCCTGTACCCGATAGAACCTGCGCCCTACCCGCAGCCATCGGGTAGGGTATAACGGATGGCCTTATACTCTTATTAGGTTAATTAACAAAGTTTAGTCAAGGGACCCATTCAATAACAAACGTGTAACCATTAACTTGGTTTGGATTACTTAATCCAAAATTTCAAATAGAGGCATGGATGAAATTTGCAATTTAATCTTAAACAACGGATGGAAACAAATGGGATTACTACAAATATGTATATGAAAAACCCAATTACAAATAGTAAATTTCTTTCTATGCTCACAGAATGGGATCCCAGTTAATCTAGAGATTTTCTTCGAAGACGATCCAAAATACTGCTCTCAATAATGGTGGGTGTGCTGACTCTGGATGTTGGTAATTTTGATGTTTTATTTTGCAGAGATTTTTCCCGAAGACGACGCAAAATAGGTGAATCAGGTGCGCTGAATCTGGATGTGCAGAAGCGACGGATAGAGCTTGGAATACTGACTTTCGGTTTTTCACTACAACCATGAATATTTATCTTTGATAGTTTCATCATACATGGTGAGACTTTTGGGAACTTTTCAAGCCTCCTGCAATCAGTGAGAATTAAAGTCTCCAAGGATTCCATCTTAATCTCATATGGGAGACACTTGAGATTCTCGCAACTGCTCATGTCTAAGTAAACAAGCCTTTTCAGAGATCCAAGAGACTCATCAACCTCCTCCATATTTCTACAATCAAATAAAATTAACCTCTCCACATTTGGTGCCCACGAGACATCAGGAAGCCTTTCTAAAGAGTATGACTTGTGAAGGTCGATGAACTTCAAGCACGGCAGAACCTTACAACAAAAACAGAAAGAAACAAAATTATATATAATCATAGTTGAATACAAAGTTATTGCTAATTTGCCTATAAATGTGTATGCATGAGAAATTATGAGGTCATTTGCTGCTTATATATACCTTATTCCCCATCGACAAATGTCGAATATTGCCAAATGTTAGTTCAAGCCCAACAAGATTATGCAGGTTTCCTATTGGGAGAGCGGAAAATCTGTACGAACGCCAACGAACCCATCGTAACTCATTAGGGAGAAAGTTGGGCTCACATGAGGTGAAGTTTCCATAGACATCAAGGAGCCGAAGATTCTTCATGTTCTTAAACACATCAGCTCTAGAACTCGTGTCCTCACTAGAAACGTCCCTGAGAAAATAATCAGTGGATGATACCACTATGGCTTCCAGTGCTTCTAGTTTCTGCAACTGAGTACTAAGATAAGTCAGAACATATGCTTTTTCTAAATACAAACTTGCTATACAAAAAAAAGCTAACTTTTATAAACAAGAAAACTAACTACCTTGTGTTCCTTGATGAGATCAAGAAATTCTTGACCTCCCCATATTCTACTCCAAGGGTAACTCTTACGAAAAATTTGCATACCCATTTCTTGAATGAGGTCATGCATGCCTAGACTTTTATTTGAAACGGTTATAAGAGATTTCTGAATAAGGACACTTATTCCTATCACCGAGTCAAAACCAAAGCTATCTAGTACTCTAGTCAAGTATTCTCTATCACGGCCCTTGAAGAAACATGCAATGTCTAGGAATATTTGTTTATCAGAATCCTCTAGCCCATCAAAACTGATCTTTAGTATATCAAAGATCTCTTTGTTTGGTGTTTTGGCTAATCTGTTTAGAGCACTTTCCCACACACCTAGTTCCCTTCCATGGAAGAAAGAGCCTAGAACTTTCAGTGCTAGAGGAAGACGACCAGTGTAGCGTATTGCACGATTCGACACCTGCTCATACCCTTTTGGAGGGCTGTTTTCCCGAAAAGCATGCTTACTAAAGAGTTCAACAGCTTGCTCTTCATGTAAGATATCAGGTTTATACTTGGAATTTGTATCTGATAACAAACTCTCATCTCTGGTAGTTATAATGATTCTGCTTCCTTTACCAAACCAGTCGTGTCTTGCAGCTAGGAACTCTAATTGCTTGACATCATCCACATCATCAAGAACAAGAAGAACCTTCTTCTCGCAGAATCTTGTTTGTATCTTTTTGGCTCCATCCTCTGGATCCTTAATTCTAGACTCTTGGTGCGTTTCTAGAACATCTGTAAGAATCTGTTTTTGTAAGGCACATATATCTATCTCCTTAGAACTATTTTCTCTAACGGCCTTAACAAAGCTACTACCCTCAAACTTGTAAGCAATTCTTCGAAACAAAGCTTTGGCAATAGTTGTCTTGCCCATTCCTCCCATTCCATATATCCCAACCATGCGTACCTCGTGTGTTGCTTCTGTATCCAATAGTGAATTTAAATTATTGATATGAGATTCAATACCAATTAGATCTTTCTCCATACCACGAGGTTGCGTATAGTGTAAGATCTCGTCAACAATCTTGTTGGTAAATGCAGATTCACCCCTGTAGATTTTAGAGCATTATTAGCAAATTAACTCGCAGGCAATCTGAGGTGATGAATTTTACATGAACGTTGGTTTTGGGTCATTTTCTTAGGATTATATAATGATCCCCAAATTAAGATTTCTACATTATGAGAATTTATTGTTTCACTCACAAAATTTACCCCATTGATTTGGATTTGGTTGCCCTGCTTTTTTCAGGATACTTTTGATTCTTGATTCCCAAGTCGTATTCAAACGTCATATTTCTGATTCTCAGTATAGTAAACTAAATTTTCGTTTTCATTTATTTTACAATAAGGGAACCCAAATAGTTTCCAAAACCTGATTTAACAAGACAATGAGGAAATCCCAAGAGTTCCCTAAAAAAATAGAACAGACCTTATGTTTCAAGGCATGGTCTCAACTTTTTGATATTTTCTAGGACAACATGCATTTTTAAGTGTGTGCACATAATTCAAGCTAACATAAAAAGAAAAACTAACTCTTTGACCGTTTCCGAGATATGATAACCAGGTAAATTTGCGGCGGCAGTTAAAGCTTCCCTCCACTCCTTCATTTCCTCCTCCTTAAACTTCTGCTCATGCTGCCGAAAGGCAGTCCCAAAGTCGTTTTTCAGTCCACGTACATCGGATGGATCAACATGATAGAACACCGGTATAACAATCTGCCCGATCCGATTACGACATTCCATGATCTTTGCAAGCTCTTTCAAACACCACGAAGAGTCTGCATAATGTTTAGAGAAAACAACCACCGCACATCTCGATACTTTGATGGCTTTTACGAGTTCCTCAGAGATGGCTTTCCGTCCCCGGGGAATCTTTTCATCTTCAAACACATTTATTCCGGTTCTAACTAAAGCTGCATTAAGATGATCTACAAAAGTGTAACGAGTGTCTTTACCTCTAAAACTTACGAAAGCTTCATACGTCCATCCTCCGGTTGGCTTAGAAGATGATGAAGACGCCATTGAAAGTTTCAAGAAATTGATTAGGCAAAATGTAACGAGTCAAATAATTTGTGATTGCATTGCAACAACAACTATGTGTTTTTATAATAGAAGTTAAATAAATATTGCCGTCCTCTATTTTTAACTCTAGCTGCGGTCTTCAATTGGGTGATGAGGTCCTTTTTTATATTATCATGTTTCAATTATTGAAAGTTGATATCATCATCATTATATGCATCGGGATCGTCACAGAGTTACGACTTCTAGAAGTTGGTAGCATCCAATAGATCATCACAAGAAAAGACCGATCGAGCTTAAACTTTTATGATATATATTTCTAGTAAGACGTCCGATTGATCATTTCCATGGAAATTAAATATAAATGATATGGAAATAGCTAGCTAGTATCTATATCGAACCAATTGTAGGATTGAATTCCTTTTCTTTTGGTAAATTTGAACCAAAAAAAGTGTTTACAATGGTATAAAGTAGATATTTATTTGTTCAATTTGTTTTCATTGATCAATTTATAAAATTTTCCAAATCAGTTTCTAATTATAACTTCACTATTTGTTATGAGCTCCTATCTTGGTTATAATCTTCATACTAACAAAAAGACTAATATGTCCATCACAGGTTGAAACCAAAGAAAGATGTATTTGGAGTGATAAGTGTTTACCACTTCACTTTCTTCAAAACCTTACTCAATGGCCTCCTCTTCATCTTCTTCATCTGTAAGGATTGGAGGATGGACATATGACGTTTTCCTAAGCTTAAGAGGCCAAGACACTCAAAAAAATTTCGTAGACCATCTTCATACAAGTCTATCTCAGAAAGGATTACGTGTGTTCAAAGACGGTGACATGCTCCGTAGAGGAAAACCCATATCTTCAGAACTCCTGAAAGCTATTGAGGAATCAAGGTTTGCGGTGGTCGTTTTTTCTAAAAAAATATGTGAACTCTTGTTGGTGTTTGGACAAGCTTGCCAAAATCATGGAATGTCAAGATCGGGTGGACAGAAGGTGTTACCGGTATTTTACCACGTGGATCTATCCTTTTGATGTGTGCGACAAAAAAGAGACTTAATGCGCCACCGCTTTTCAGCAACATGAGGAGAAGTTCAAGGAAGAGATGGATAGAGTGAATAAGTGGAGGAAAGCTTTAGCTGCAGCTGCCAATTTATCCGGATGGCATATCTCGCCAGTCAATGGGTTAGTTAGTTTTCCTACATCTGCTGCTTCAGATTCAATTACTTACGGACACTTCAATTTCCTAGATCCAAATCTGGCCATGTTTCTTTTATTTCCATCCCTTGAATAAGATTGCACCACAACATAAAAGTATGAATTCAATGGACTTAAGGGGAAGCTTTAGCTTTAGGAACAGAGTTTCTGACTTGGGGTTTTTGGGGTAATTTTCGAATCAATCAACTGAATGTTGATTTTTTTGGATGATGCCAACGGTTTCTTGTAAGGAAATTGGTATTTCTTTAGCATCTACAATAATGTCATAACCATTAGGCAAAAGAGTTAACAAGTTACTCCCGAATCATGAGTTTGGGTACAATGAAAAGGTTAACATGCTCTAATAGGTAAATAAATGAAAATGGAACTTCATGTTTTTAATTGAAAACTACAACCAGGAATCATGAATGCTAGTGTATAACTTTGCACCCAAGAATCTAAATCCGTATAATATTTCTTCAAGAAATGGGTATGGAAATTGTTCATAGGTGTTAAATTTTACTTTCATCCCTTCATTCAACTTTGTTAAATTTACTCGTTAACTCATTCAAAAAATACTTGATTAAACTAGGGGTGAGCATCGGAACCGGATACCCGCTTTTGGAACCGGAACTGCTACGGAACCGCCGGTCTCGGATCCGAAACCGATGTGATTGGTTCCGGTTCCGGTTCTCGTTTTTGTGGAACCGCTAACCGCCAGGTACCCGCCGGAACCGGTTAGGCTATATATTTGATATACATATATATTAATAAAAATAATTTTATATATATGGTTGTTATGTTTAATAGACTAACTTTGAAATTATTATTTTACCTTTTACGTTACACACTCACACATACACCTACGACCACGTTTTCACTCGAGTTATCTATTCTCTTTTTTTCGATATTTTTTATATCATATTTAACATTTCAAGTTGTGTTTTTTGTTATTTTTATTTTCAAAAATTGTCGTAATTATTTATATAGTATCATCCGGATAAGTTTTCATCGTTTTACTATTTATTGTTATCTCTCTTTTTATTATTTTCGCACATTTTTATCAAATTAGTTTCTTTTTTTAGTTGGATAAGCTCCACAACGATCTTAAGTTGTCATAAGTGTAATTTTTAGCATTAACAGATATTACCAATTTAAGTATATTACATATACAAACATGTATGTACATACACACAGATACTTACTGTTAGTGACATCAAATCATATAATAATATTTTATTCTATATTTGATTATTTAAAAAAAATTAATTATATTAAATACATTTATTTTTATTATTTTATACAAATGGTAGAAGATGATATGGTTTTATTAATTTATGTAGCTAAAATTTTAATTTAAATAAATCAATTCATAATACTTTATTTTTCCATTAAAAAATCATAATAATTTATCTTATTTCGTTTAGAGCGAATAAAGTTAGATATGGTTTTATGATTTGACTTATTTAAATTAAAAAAATAATTAAATTGTATATGATATAATTTATTGTTNATTTTGATATTATTATATACACATATATATATATATATAAATTTGTATGTTTAAAAATATTGTTTTTAATTTTTTACAAGAAAAATGCAAAAGAATAAAAAATTACTAAAATAATTTTTGATTTAACGGAGTTAACGAATGAGTTAGTTAGATGGACCATGGCCAAAATAAAATTCAAAACCACAAGGACTATATCCAAGATAAACATACAATAAAGACCATAGTCAAAAAAATTATTAAACCAAAGGAACCAAAACCACAATTCACTCTAAAATTAATTTGAACATATATATTCAATTGGTCCCCGCAAAATCTTTGCAATGATATATTTTGTATAACACAATTCATGTTTGTACGTTAAATATCTAACATATCATATGTATAATGAAACAAATACAACACGAGTATACGTCAAAACTATATAAACAAGTCTTGACATCATAAAATTTCAAATATGCACATACAGAAATTCAGTTACGTTTATTAAATGCAAAATATGTAATGGTAAAAGGGAATTTATACATTGATCGTGCTATATTTAATCCATATAGGTAAAAGTACCATCAAGTCTGCGATTGACCCACGAGTTTTCATAATCATGAATACGTGTGTTGATTTGATGTATTGTTTCGACATCTTCTTTGTAGATTATATGTGCCCCACATCTTACAATTTTATTACTAGTGTACCATAATGTTGATATACCCAATAGAAGATTACCTTCAAGTATAAAATCATCATTTGTCGTCTGTTGCTGATAGAGACTAAATGGTATATACACAATCCATGTGCTCAACTTCTCGTCTACTGCAGTTGCATCAATATCATCAACCTCTGGCTCAGGAATGAGTGCTCTAGTAATTCCAAATTTGAAGTTAATCCTGGGACATATGGTGGTTCTTGGACATTTCTCTTCAAACACACCACATACTACGAACCCCATGACACCGGTATGACATTTGGGAGGCCACTTCAATGCTATTTTGTTTCCTTGTTGTTGCTCTTCGACCCAACTTGGAATCTTGCTTCCAGGTATACGGATACTTAGCTCATGATCTCTAGCAACATATTTCTGTATTCATCAGGGAAATATGATCACACTTCAATATATTGTTACTTAGGAACCTAATTCATAAATGTAGAATTTCTCAAGGATATAAGAAAAATGCAATGATTTGGTTGAGGCTCGTACATTATGCACGCGAGGTTTGTCAAGTTTATTATTTGTTGTCAAGTTTATTATTTGTTATAACTTAAGTCAAATCACTAAAGTCAAATGACTTATTAAAGACAGAGATTGGGTACCTTAATGAAGGATTGTTGCAACATCTTATCGAGATTCTCTTGATTCTCTAGGAGTCTCTCGCAACCTCGGAGATATATCTTATGCAACCATACATACTCTTTTGTCAGATCTTCAATCTCTTTCAATGCTCTACATTTGCTTGCCCTCAGTACTTGTATTGTTGATGGGAGCCCTTGAATATTCTGAAGTTGTTGGCAATCATCCAACTTTAAGTATTTAAGACGAGAAAGGTGAAAGATGCTTGCAGGTAAGTGGACTAACTTAGAGTTGCCACTTAGATATAATCTTTCTAAGGAGGAAAATGCATGAAAATTATTGGGGAAGTCTTGTTCTTCGATTTGTATACAGCTGAGATCTAGTTTTCTCAAGCAATACAACTTTGTCCAAGTATGAAACATCATTTGTGGCCATCGAGAGTCCATGATTGGACCCCATGATCCTAGTCGTAGCTCTTCTAATTTTTCCTTGCTCCCGAGCTCCTTTGGCAAATGTTGTAGTGCCATGCAACGTCTAAGATCAAGAATCTTGAGATTTTTTAGCTCCCAAATAGAGCTTGGAATAATCTTAAGACTTGAACATCCATTAAGCGTTATATTTGATAGTTTTTCCATACGAGAAGAGATCTCTGGGAACTTTTCAAGTTTGGAGCAAAAAGAGAGATCTAGAGTCTCCAAGGATTCCATCTCAATCATGGATGGGAGACACCTGAGTTCTTTGCATCCAAATAGGTTCATGTAAGAGAGCTTTCTGAGAGTTCCAAGACTCGCATGAATCTCCATCAACTTACTACAAGAACGCAAAGTCAACTTCTCAACAGTTGGAGCCCCTGAGACATCTGGAAACCTTTCTATGTAGCTCGACACTATGCATATGAATTTCAAGTTTGGCAAAAACTGACAACAAAAACAAATATGAACGATATTATTGTCAAGGCTAAAAAGCAGTTAAATTATATCTTCATAAATGTCTATGCATGAAATTTTTTGACATAACTTTGTTCCTAATAAAAGCAAATACCTTGTACCCCATCCATAAATGTTGAATTTTGCTAGATGTTATTTTAAGCCCAACAAGCTTATGTAGGTTTTCTACCGGTAGAGAAGGATATGGATACTTATGCCATGAAAGCCATCGTAACTCATTAGGGAGAGTTGTAGGTTTGGAAGAAGTGAAATCCCGGTTAATATCAAGTAGCCGGATGTTCTTCATGTTTTTAAAAACATCATTACTAAAACCCTGAATCTCATATTGTATGCCCTCATTAAAGTATAAGAGCACTATGGCTTCAACTGCTTCGAGGTTCTGCAACAAAGTATTAACCTAAGGTTAAATGATACTCATTCCAGATAATTTTTGTTAAGAAAGAGTAGCTTTTAACCCTTTATAAAGAAAAAAATAATAATTATTACCCCGTTTTGTGAAAAGAAATCATGAATTTGTTCTGATTTCCATAGCCTGCTATTTGTGTAGCTTTTACGAACAATTTCCAAGCCCATCTCTTGAATGACATCATGCATGTCTATACAATTGCTTGAAACGGTTATGAGAGATCTTTCGATAAGAGTACTAAGTCCTATCGCCGCATCAAAACCAAAGCTATCGAGAATTGTGGCTACTTCTTCTTCGTCATGACCCTTGAAGAAACACGCAATGTCTAGGAATATTTTTTTATCATCATCACAAAGCCCATCAAAACTTACCTTAAGTGTCTCAAAGATCTCCATGTTTGGTGTCTTGGCTAATCTCTTTAAAGCACTCTCCCACACGCTTGTTTCTCTTTTACGAAAAAAAGAGCCTAAAACTTTAAGGGCTAGAGGGAGACCACCAGTGTAGCGTATTACACGATTTGACAGTTCCTCGTACCCTTCTGGAGGGCTATTTTCCCGAAAAGCATGCCTACTGAAGAGCTCAACAGCGTGTTGCTCATGTAAAATAGCAGGCTTGTACGTGGCGTTCGTATCTGATAACAAATGCTCGTTCCTAGTTGTTATTATGATCCTACTTCCTGCACCAAACCACTCATGTGTTGCAGCTAGAAACTCTAATTGCTTGTCATCATCTACATCATCAAGAACAAGAAGAACTTTCTGGTTGCAAAATCTTGTTTGTATGAATTCGGCTCCATCTTCCGGATCTGTAATATTGGACTCGTTGTGTGTAGCTAGAACATCTTTAAGAATCTTTTGTTGTAAGGTGCATATATCTTTTTTACTATTTTCTCTAACACCTTTAACGAAGCTACTACCCTCAAACATATAAGAAATTCTTCTAAACAAAGCTCGGGCAATAGTTGTCTTACCGATTCCTCCCATTCCACATATCCCCACCATACGTACCTCATCTGTTGCTTCCATACACTGTTGTGAAAATACCGAAACCCAACTAGTCAAGAACTCGATAGTTGGACCTCACTATAAACA
>LUCG01042979.1:0-12391 GCA_001633085.1 Carthamus tinctorius | reverse complement strand
CGGACTTCCCGGGCTTGTGGGTTGCGCTACTAAAGCTATCAGTACCCAAGCCCTCTGAGCCATCTGCCATATCAGCTTTACAATAAACTCACTATAAGCCCTATAGAGTCTTCTCTGTTAGTACCCGAACCCTCCAAACCAAATATCCAATACAATAAATAAAGTGTGAGAGAGGGATAGGATGGGCTAGCTCGGGGTGGCCACACCGCAGCCTCCAGCCCGCCGCTAGCCCGTTGAGTTAGTACCGGCAGCCCGCCCAGCTTGTGTAACCATTACGTATAGCCTAAGGGCCTTAGTAAGCAAGAGTCTCCTTTTTTACCGAACAAGTTTCTTGGATCTTATTACACTACAACAAAGTTGAGTTTATAGGACGTCTAAAATAAATAAATAAAACGTTCTAATAGAGTATTTTATATGACCAAACAAAAATGCATCACATCTAAAAGTGTTATAACGAGTTTCTAGGACATTTTTTTGGCATCGTAAAAAAATAGGACATTTTAAAAAAAATGTCGTATTAACTAATTTTATAGGACACTTGTGTTTATACGACATTTTTTTTTCAAATAGTGTTCTATAAAGTGGTTAATAGGACACTTTATTTAAAAAAATGTCCTGAAAAGTTTGTTATGATGCCCAAAAGCGTCCTATAACGTTTTTGTAACATATTTAGATATAACACTTTTTTGTTTGGTCCTGTAAACGTGAGTCCTATAAAATACTCTATTAGGATTTTTTTTAGGCGTCTTATAAACTCAAATTTGTTGTAGTGGTAGGTCTATAAAGATAATGATTGAAATAGAATTTTATTCACATATACAAAGCGTACAGTAAAAGGCTTATATGGCCACATAATACAAAGGTCAATAACATAAGGTGGAGCTATTCAAGAAACTATTCTAGGAAAATATAACAGTCTTGACTAAGTATTTTACAACATGATACTTATAAAATAATCTAATTAGATGGTGATATCTCGTTAAGATACTGTTGACATAATAAGGTCGTTTACCAAGTAGGATTCTCTTTTCTTGTTATACCCATCCGGTAAGATAAATAAACGACACCTAAATGTTGAATTATGAAAACAAGATATGTGTAAATTTCAATTTTATTAATTGCATCAAAATCTTAAAATCTTGAATATGACTATAGCTGTTCACAAGTTAGGGGACTTGTTTACTAAATGCTTACTCGGTAAAAACAAGATATAGTGGGTCACATAACTTTGTCGGATGAACATGATTGAGAATCTTATATAATAAAAGCATGAAAATGACCGATAATCTTACATGATAAGAGAGGGTGACGACTCTTACCCAATTAGCATCTACCGGGCATATCATGGCATACAATGTCACTTTTTAATGGATTGAGATCTTACTCAATAATATAAGTGATGGTGTTCAATCTTACTGAAAATGTGTTAAAGATTAAACGATCTACTAATCATGCAATTGATTGCCTTGATATTTACCCTATGTTATTAATTATGTATTGTTTTAAGTTTATCTTCAATATAATATCAAGATTATTCACTTTAAAATTGTAACTTTCAAGGATATGCAAATCGTTCAAGGACCCAAACTTAAAAAAATAGAATTCCACCAGCGTAAGAAATTTTTTTGCCGGATTTCTATTTTTTAATATGTGATTTATTTTTGACAGGTTTCTATTCTTCATATGCGAATTATTTTTGGCGGATTTTAAAAATTTAGGGATTTTTGGTCTTATTTTGGAATTCTGCGGAGTGAGGATTTAACTTTGTGGAATTAATGGCTATTTTATGTAATTTTGAGAAGAAAATGGTTATAAGGTGTTAATGGTATTTATAAATGACTAAATAATTATTTTTTCAGGAATCAATTATATTTTCATATTTACATTATATGGGGTTAGTTTTAAGAAGTCAATTATATTCCATTAAGATATCATTGTTGGAATAGTCATACATGTTTTAACTTATAGAAGTTTATTTTTGCAATATATTATGATTACAAAGTCAAAAATCAATCATGTTTTATGTTTTGTTTTATCATTCATTTCTGTCTATTTTGTTTTATGACTGTGTTGCCTTTCGTGCATAGCTCGGTTGATAAATCAATGAGCAACTTTATCCAAATAAAGAAAGATATGGGGTTTGATGAGCACACAGAGTAGCCTCGTTTAGTAAGCCAAAAGAATGTCCTTTCATATTGATGTCCTTATAGATGGAATATAATGTTATATCAGAGTTGGTAGGGTTCAATGTCTATCATGTATATGAATATGTTAAATGAGTTTTAATTAGTTTTATAAAGTTTAAACATTGACGTTTAAGAAATAATAAGTTAAACTTGAATTTTAAAGATTTTAGATACACATAATAATTATTTTATAATGTAGTAATGATACCATAACTAGAAACAAAGAGTACTGAAGTTTATCCATTATTATCCATTGTTTCTAGAGAACTTAATTATTGTAACCATTTTTAAATACCTTTAACATCTTCTAATCATTTTCTCTTAAAAACTATCAGAATAACTATAAAAGTCTGTAAAGTCGTATTCGTTAATAAGGGAGAACGACTTTTTGGCAACCTCTGCTAAAAAAATATCCGCTAATAGCGGAGGTCTAAATAATAAATTGCACAAACTATTTATCAAATGCTCCACATGTACAAACACACTACTAATAGCGAGGTCTAATTCCATCTTGCTACGAATATTTATTAAATGCCATCAGGTCTTTGGCCTGGTGGTAGGGAGTTTTCCTTATGACGGGAAGGTCTCTGGTTCGAGCCTTCCTTGAGGGTTTCTTCCTTGGGGTTAGTCTCCTCCTGGGAATATTCCCTTGGAGCAGGTGTTAGCAGCCCTACCGAATTAATTAGGGGGGTGTAGTGGAGTGGATTCGAACTCGGGGGCTCGAATCACTTGTTCGCAAGATCAACCGGGTTCGAATCTTGTGCCTCTACCGCTGAGGCGAAGCCGTTAAAAAAAAACGAATATTTATTAAATGCTCCACATGAACAAATACACTACTAATAGCGGAGGTCTAATTTCATCTTGCAACGAATATTTATTAAATGCTCCACATGAACAAATACACTACTAATAGCGGAGGGATAATTCCATCTTGCAACGAAAATTTATTAAATGCTCCATGTGTATGGATAAATTGCACCGCCATTTAATTTCATCCTTAAAAGTTAGAAGTAGGAGTTTGTATCGGGCGGGTCGGACGGTTTCGGATGGGAAAATCAAAACCCGATCGGATTTCAGATACGGAAATCAATACCCAAGCTTTAGGTTTTCGGATTTCGGTTTTTTCCGGGTCTGGGTTGGTCGGATTCCGAGTTTATTTCGGACGGGATTCGAGTATTATTATAATACAAAAATATATATAAAATTAATCGATTTTGATGATGAATTCAATTGTTTGATGAAATCGAAAGTAGGTTTAAAAATATAAAACATTTCAACGAAGTAGATTTAACGATTTTCAAAAGATAATTAGATAAATAAATATATTTATATAATATTTAAATTAAGTATGTATATTATCTCGGGTTTTCGGACGGGTCGGATGACGAATGCTTAAACCGAACCCTAACCCAAATATCCACACAAAAGTCGGTTTTTGGTTTTTTGGATTTCGGGGTGTTCGGGTTTTACTTAAACTTCATATTTTCGGTTCGGATCATTCAGGTTTTGCACAGCCCTAGTTAGAAGTTTAACCCACCTGCACTATCAGCAAAGGGTCACCAAAAAGCGGTTTTCTTTTATTAGCGGATATAATTTAATGAATTTTATGGCTATTTTGGTAATTTGTGGGAGAAAATAGTTAGGAAGTGTTAGAACCTTAGAGGTATTTATAAATTATTAGAATAATTAATTTTTCTTATTTTTATTTTTAATATTTTTTCTGGAACGCATGGCGGCATCGAACCAACGAACGACTACCACGAACACACAAACACATGCACGCACGCCCGCCTCCGCGGCGGTATCAGGCATCCACGGGCAGCCCACTAATCCGCCGTTGTCCCGGCCTAGCTTACGTTGGACTTAGAGCCCAACCACAGTATTTGACCGAACGAACTATATAATGACCCGACCCGACCATTTTGCATTCTTCCGAGTGCCCGTGAGGTGTTTGAGCATGTTGATGAGTCATGGGCACGACCAGTGTGGAGCCCACAAAACAAATATTAAATCCTAGTGGAGCCACGGTACGTCGTCGTTTTCTCCTCCCCCCTTGAAAGAGTCCAAGAAAACCGGGTTCGCTTTCCTAGACCGGTTCGTTTACGCGTTTCTGGAATTTAATTCGTTTTTCCAAAAAGGCAAAAACCCAATCAATCTGAAAAGGTCTCTTTTTAATGCGGCTTTCAATTTCCATCCTTTAGTTTTGCTAGTGTTTACATATTTGATCCTTGATAAATTTTGTAGTGCTTTTAAGTCATTTTAAGCGAAAAAATCAATTATCGTGTATGGATGACAACATTCCTCTATTTTATGAAGTCATGGTATGATTGTACAAAAAAAAGGTTGATTTCGGCAATCTCAACCGACCCACAATCGATTACCAATATCTATGGCCCTATGGGAGTGTTCAGACTCGAACTCGAGACCATTTGATATCGTGCAAACCTGATCCCATCCATAACGTACCTATGACTTACGAGGAAGACTATCTCCATCAATATATCAGACCTATGAAAAGGTAATCTCATTCAGGCCTCGTGATGGAAAAAATAACTATTTACCTTAAACACGTTAAAGATTTTTTACTTTATTAAGTATGTATGCGCATCTTCATGGTCTTATGAACAAAAACATCTTTTGTCATCCACTCTTAGCAGTTTAGGGGTCATTTACTGAACGTTCTGGGTAAGCATTTACTAGCAAGAGTTGTCACCTTACTTACATTATAAGTAACATAATTGACCATCAAGATAAATTGTTTGCAAGTATCTCTTATCCGCGATTGGTGCTAACTGGGAAATAGTCTTTTCCATCATCTACAAGGTTTTTATGCTTTTTAGTTTTTACCATGTAAGATTTCGATCATTGACATGTTAATCCAGTAAATATGTTTTAAAAACCATAAACGAAAACGAAAAAGGAGGACATAAACAACCGCGAGTTTAAACGAGTATCGAACCATCAATAAGCTAAACAAATCAAATTTTGATTAAAGAAAAAAGATTTTGGTAGGAGGGACCAAAATCATTGAAGATTTCATTAAATGTCAGAAAAATGGAAATCAATAAATAACCCAAGGACCATTATTGCAACCTCCTTTTCTGAGTTCTTTTCACAAATCAAGAAAAGGAAAACATCGGTGATCTATGGCGGCCTTGTTTCCATAACTTTGAAGACCCAAGAAATTCGTCGATCTTTCTTCTTCTTCATCGCGTATATTTGGTCAAATTACACCAAACCCTCGAAAACCCTTTACTCTTTTGCCCTCGATCTGCCTAATTTCAAGATTCTAGGGTTTAATTTGCCAGAAAAGACCACTCAAAAGCTCAACAATCACAACCTTTCTTCTCAATTTCTTGATTCTTGATCAACGAATTCACTTGGGTATTCCGAAAGTTGCTTCCTGAATTCATCCTCTGAAGATCGGATGTTATGATTTTATGAGATGAGCCTGATTATAATACAAAATGGGAGTTCAAATGATTTCAATCATGATAGCAATCATCGCTCTAGTTTCCCCCTTTGCAGCTGTTTCAGAGATCGACATCGATCCCCAGGTTCTACCGCTTGATAATCTAATCAATTTGGAGGAGATGATGGATAAAGATACGGTATTACTATACATTTCACTTAATCTTATGCTAATTTTACTTAATTTGATGCTAATTTTATCATAATAGCGATTGAGATCTGATGAAGCTGGGTGGTTGCAGGTTGACCTAATTTGGGCCAATTGTGGAACAGAATTGATGCATTTGTTGGAATCTTTTCAAGATCTTCAATCTAGTAGCAATTTTGATAGAACCCTTTTAGACCATGAGAAATTACTGAAATCTTTAGCTTTTCAAGATTCCCAAATCAAGAAAATTGTATTAGACTGTTTGAGGGATAAAAGTGTTGGGTTTCTTGAATCAGGAGAAGATAGACATCCAAGAAAATGGTTTATGGAGTTTCTAGAATATTTTTCGTATTTTTCGAATGGGGTTTCTAGTGATCGAAAAATGCGTAGATTAATCGAAGCGAACCCCCCTGTTTCTAGCCCTTTTCCGGCACCGGCGGAAGCTCCGGCTGTCCGGAAGCCTCCAAGCCCGCCCTTCTTTCCGGTGGACCGGAACGAATCTTTATCGTCGGGCGCTCAACCGCCGCTAGGTTCCGGTCCTATCGCACGGTCGAATTCGGGCGGCAATGGCGGGCATAGAAAGGTTGTTATCGCGGTTGTTGTTACGGCCACCGTAACTTTTTTTCTTGCGGGGTTGATGTTTTGTTGTTACACGAGGATTTGTCGAAATCGGCGTGGACAGAATGACGATCGGCCGCTTTTGAGCTTGAGTTTGAGTGATTATTCGATCAATGGTGCGTGTTTTTCGTTGGTTTTCTTGATCTTTATTTCGTGCTATAAAGATTGTAAAGATTTGATTTTTAATGTTTTGTGTTGGTTGTTCTGATTCGGGTTGGTCTTTATTTGTTCAGGTAATTCGTATAAACCGTCTTATAATGCGAATAATTCCGTGCATAATGTTGGGAATGCCGGCGATGAATCTTTATACGCCAACTCGAATTTTCAGAAAGTGGATTCTAGAGTTTCGGTTGATTCAGGTGTTACTTTAGGAATTCCGTTACGCCCGCCACCCGGAAGAGTAGAATCATCATTTGGGCCGCCACCCGGAAGGGTAGAATCGTCGTTTGGGCCGCCTCCCGGAAGGGTAGAATCGTCGTTTGGGCCGCCACCCGGAAGGGTAGAATCATCGTTTGGGCCGCCACCCGGAAGGGTAGAATCGTCATTTGGGCCGCCACCCGGAAGGGTAGAATCGTCATTTAGGCCGCCACCCGGAACGGTAGAATCGTCCAAAGGCCCTTCTGAGATAGGAGGAGCTCCACCACCTCCTCCGGCTGCCCCATCTCCACCGCCACCGCCACCTGCCTCTGGCCCACCACCACCTCCTCTGCCACCTAGAGGAGGACCGCCGCCGCCACCCCCTAAACCGTTTGGCGCGAATGCGGGTCCACGCCCGCCGCCGCCTCCTCCGACCGGCGGAGCACCTCCGCCTCGGCCGCCAGTTTCGAGCCTAAAACCGCCTCGCCCGATGGCTGGACCGAGTCATTCGAGTAACGACGACGCTGATGCTTCTAAAGCGAAGCTAAAACCGTTCTTTTGGGATAAAGTTATGGCTAACCCCGATCAATCGATGGTTTGGCATCAGATAAAATCGGGGTCGTTTCAGTAAGTTACTTCACTTTGTAGCTCTAGAAATTATAATGTTGATATTTGGAGGTTTTATAACATCATGTTTTTTTTTTCTTTTTTTTTCAAAATTTATAGGTTCAGCGAAGAAATGATAGAAACTTTATTTGGGTATAACACGACCGATAAAAATAAAGATCACACGAGGAAAAACTCGGCATCCCAAGACCCGGGTTTTCAGTATATTCAAATAATAGATCCGAAAAAGGCGCAAAATTTGTCTATTCTTTTAAAGGCATTGAATGTGACAACCGAAGAAATATGTGACGCGCTAAAAGAAGGTAACCTTTTTTTTCTTGCGGGTTAAATGACTTAAATCCATGTTTTATTCATGATGCATTTCTTGATGGATATTCATGATTCAAGTGTTTACAGTGAAAATACATGATATTCATAATGAATTAAGGGTTATTCATAATGAACAAAGGATTATTCATAATGAATAATACAAAAGATGGTTCTCATGTACTCAAAGCATTTATGGTTCTCATATGAACTTTCCCCTAATCCTACACGGTTTAAAGAAACAATCTTGATGGTTTAGATATGATTATAAAGTATTTGTAGTGAAAACACATGATATTCATATTGAATAAAGGGTTGTTCATCATGAATAATACATAAAAATAGTTGGTTCCCACGTTCTTGATGAATTTATGATTCTCATATGAACTCCCCCCCAATCGTACAAGATTTAAAGAAACGATCTTGATGGTTTAGATGTAAATCTTGATGATGTTTTATGTATTGAACAAATTCTAACCGATATGAGGTGGTGAATTGAATCAGGAAACGAGCTTCCTGTTGAGCTTGTTCAAACTTTGATAAAGATGGCACCGACTGCCGATGAAGAACTAAAGCTGAGGATGTACAACGGGAATCTTTCTCAGCTTGGAACCGCAGAACGGTTTTTAAAATTGGTGATTGAAGTCCCATTTGCTTTCAAGAGACTAGAATCGTTGCTCTTTATGTGCATGTTCCAGGAGGAAGAATCAATGATCAAAGAGTCTTTCGTAACTCTAGAGGTAAAACTTTGACTCTTTGCTTCTAATAGCTAGTTTGGATCAATCGGGGCAAATTGCATGAATATATGACGGACTTTAGTCTTATATATATAGGGTTGGGTTCAAACGAGCACAATATCTATTTAAAACACACGAACCAACAAAATCATATATGATTTTGTGAAAAAGGTCACTCAGGCGACTTTGTCAGCGACTTAAGCCGCGTGAATCATATATAATTTTGTACATGAATCATATATGATTTTCTTAGTTCACGTGTTTTTTTAAATATTTACCGTTCTCGTTTGATCCTGCCCCCTCTCTCTATATATTCAGGGGAAAACCTCAAAAAACGGAAAACAGAGGAACACCCTGGTAGCCCTTCATGTGGACGATATGAACTTGTGCATACAAGTAATTTATAGCTTGCATTAAAACCAGAAAGTAACTTAATTTACTTGTATCCACAAGTGCATACCCTTCGGATGTAGGCTACCAGGGTGTTCCTCAATTTTCCATTTTCCCGAGGTTTTCCCTTAAACCTCTCTCTCTTAGAGGGGGGGGAGAGAGAGAGAGGAAGGTTCAAAAAAGAATGGTAAACTATTGAAAGAAACAAGAAAAAGTTCGTCGATGTACAAAATCACATGTGATTTGCGTTAACGGCAAAAATTTAGACGCTGGCGACTTTGGCCGCGACTTGAATCACGAGGCAAAGTCGCGTGAATCATACATGATTTTGTACAAGAATGATGTATGATTTTGTACTTCCGAAACATTTACTTTGGTACCAATGATGTGACAAAAAAAAATTTAGGTATCGACTGATTTACCTAATTACCAGAAAATGCCGGATAAGATCATGTTTTTGTTGACACGACATCAACTTTTATTTTATTTAATGCCAACTATTAAAAAAAATTCACGTCAATAAAAACATGATCTCATTCAACATTTTCACGGTATCAGGTAAACCAGGTGCGTAAATGTTTGAGATATCACATCATAGGTACCAAAATGCACGTTTTCAAAGTCCGGAATTTGCCCTTTTAACAAATGTATTTTCATATGCTAATTTCACGGTATTTTTTCAAACTCTATAGGCCGCATGTGTAGACCTTAGGAAAAGCCGATTGTTCCTCAAACTCTTGGAAGCCGTTTTGAAAACCGGAAACCGCATGAACGACGGAACCTTCCGTGGCAGTGCACAAGCGTTCAAACTCGACACCCTCTTGAAGCTATCCGACGTTAAGGGAATCGATGGAAAAACGACGCTTTTGCACTTTGTGGTTCAGGAGATTATCCGTTCCGAAGGCGTAAAAGCTGCCCGGATTACTCGGGAATCCAAAAGCTTCAAAACTGACGACCTTCTCAAAGAAACCTCATCGTCTTCCCAAGAAACCGAAGAGCGGTATCGGGTTCTCGGCCTTCAGGTCGTTTCCGGTTTGAGCAACGAGCTCGAGAACGTGAAAAAGGCCGCAATTGTCGATGCCGACGGGCTGACGAGTTTGGTCTCGAGGCTCGGTCAGTCCCTCGTGAAATCCCGTGAATTCTTGAACACGGATTTGAACGAAGAGGGCGATGAATACCGACGGGTTTTGTCGGAATTTGTGAAGAATGCGGGGGAGGAGATCAGGTGGATGCTCGAAGAGGAAAAGAGGATTATGTCGATGATTAAGAACACGGCGGATTACTTTCACGGGAAGTCCGGGAAGGATGAAGGGTTGAGATTGTTTGTGATTGTTAGGGATTTCTTGATGATTTTAGATAAGGTATGCAAAGAGGTTGGTAACGATCCCGTGAAAACACCGAGAACGGGAAAAAACGACGAATTGCGAGGTGGGGTTGAGAGGAAAGATGAGGTGGCGGTGGCGGGAGGTGCGGCGGAGGGGCGGCGGTCGACGTTTTCTGATCAGCGGGAGCGGTTGTTTCCGGCGATCGCTCAGCGGAGGGTGGAGAGTTCTAGTTCAGATGAGGATTAGGGTGTAGGTTTTTTTTGTTATGAAAAAAAACTTGATTCTTTCTTTTTTTAACTTTGTTTTTGGAGGGTGTAGGTGGTGTATATGAACCCTAATTCTATCTTTCACACCAAGTGTAATACTATGTGCATTGATTTGATTACCAAATGCCATTAGAGTGTTATGTGCATTTGTTTATGTTAATATTATTTAAGTAAAAGGGTATTTTAGTCTTTTTATGGTTTTGCAACGTTTTGTTGTTTATGTTTTGGATTCTTTAGGGGTGTTTGGTTTATAGAATGAAATATTAGAGTGTTATCTGCATTTGTTTATGTTAATATTATTTAAGTAAAACTGTAAAAGGGTATTTTAGTCTTTTTATGGTTTTGCGATGTTTTGTTGTTTATATTTTGGATTTTTTACGGGCGTTTGGTTTATAGAATGAAATTTGGTGGAGCATGGCTTCGGAATGTGATATGCATATTTGGTTGGTTGAATGTAGCTTCGAAAAGAAAAGAAAATAATAAATAAATGACACGAGTACCCCTTTATGACATTTTCATTTTTTTTTGTTTAAACTAAAAAAATACTATATGATGGTAAAATTAAAGATAATGTTAATTAACAGTAGTTTTGTCTTAAGAAAAAACGGACTGAAATATAATTCAATTCCATCATATATACAATGGAATCAATGAACTTCAATTTCATTATATAGGCAAGCCAAACGGTTGAATGAAATTTGGTCAACTAATCGTTATTTCAATCCCTTCAAATTCCACAATAATTATGTGAACCAAACACTTAAAAGTTTTCTTTTGATTTTGCATTTGGGATTTTCTTGTTATTTGGCAATTTGGAGTTCTTTGATATCTATAATTATTTTTGTGCAAATGTATGAACTTATTTGGTGTTATTGAATTTCTTAGATGTTATTTAGAAGGTGAATAGAAGTTTGGTGTTTTACAGTTTGGAGAAGTTAGCAATGATAGCCTTATATGGTTTCAAATAAGTTTCTCGAGCGTTATTTCAATAGCTCTTTACTGTTATTTCGTCTCTTGAGTTTTAAAAGTTCTTTATTTTTATCTTGTCTCTTTGTCAAGAACGCCTTTGAAGGTTGGATCATGCTTTCTTTGTTTATTGATGAGATGGTTATTGCGGTTCATAGAGTTTTAACTTCTTGTATGACATGAGGGATTTTTGTCCGGTTCAACAGTTTTTGGGTATTGAAATGGTTTCTTTTGCAAAAGACTCATTCTTGAGGAGGATGATGGCTTACTGACGAGCTCCTAAATAACTGCTTAGAAGGCATGCCTCATATTCGTTGATCTTTCACGCGTTCCTCCAATCTTTTACCCAAATAGTGTGAGAAGATGAGCTCTTATTGTCAAAATAAGAGTACTTGTTAGCAATTTTATAAGATAGTTCTCATAAGTGTCTTATAAACCCGTTTGTTTATCGAACACTTGTTTTTATATGATACATTTTCAAATAGTATCATATAATATAGTTAACAGAACATTTTATTTGAAAAGAAATCCTAAAAACTTGTAAAACACTCGAAAGCATTTGTTCTAGTAACACTTTGACGCTTTATAGTCTGGTTCCACGCTAAAGCACTGTATTAAGACACTTAGATACTCTAGACATTATAAAACCAATTTTGTTGTAGTGCCAAGATGTAGATCATGGTTGTGATCTCATAGATTAAAAGTCTATCCCTATTTNCAATTTTATTTTTACAACATTAAATTTAAAAAACTCTTGGTTTTTCTCTTTTAGTATATAACTATAAAGAGAATTAAGTATTTATTTTATTGCTATTTATGTTACTTTATTATTTATTCTATTTTTTTATGTTATTAACCGTTCATATTGTTTCATTTATTTTAATTAATCATCCACGTTCTTCTATTTAAGCATAAGTGGTTTTTGTTATTGTTGTTGTTGTTAGACATGTTAATAGTGAAAGTCAATTACATATTTTCTTTTAAAGGTAAAACA
>LUCG01042914.1:7492-19070 GCA_001633085.1 Carthamus tinctorius | reverse complement strand
GCCATAGAAAAGCATAACCATATATTTCGTAAGACAATTTCCCTATCTCTTAAATTCAAAGGGAAATAACTACATTTTGTCGTAGTCGACCTCTCAGATTCAGTAAGATGCCCATTTTGTTCTAGGTCGAGGTGATGGCCGAATTCTTCTATGATTGAATCTCATAGGCACTCTTATGATTTGGTAGATTCAAGTCCATGTCCTATTTCGGGTTTGCTCGGAGCTTTGACAACCACAGTAGAAGGTGTGATGTCCATACACTTATTTCAAGTGGATGCAACATTTTTCAGTTTGAGCCTAATATTTATCCTATATACCATGTTCGTATGGTGGCACGACGTTCTACGTGAATCCACATTGCAATCAAATAGTAAATATTATAGTGTAAAGATAAAAGAGATTTATAATGAAGGATTGATTTTCTTATAATATAATATGAGCTGATGAATTATATTTTATTTTGACACAACTATACTCTTTAAAAAACCAATCCGTCATACACTAGTCGATTCCATTAATTCAATTTCAAACCACTCCTCCTCCTCCAATCCAACAACAACAACAAATCAGGGTTTTGATTCAGACAAATTAAGAAGAATATTCTGACCAAAAATGGAGTTATTACCAGGCTCCCAATCTCGTCGTTGAATCCAAACAAGTGTTACAGTATGGAAAGACACAAAAAGCAGCAGCAAGGCTATTATTATAGAATGGCTGAAGAGGAAGGATCATCATCGGTGAGTGCCAGTACAAGTAAGGGCAACGGAGGAGGATTAACTTCGGTTGATTCAGTCGAATCATTCCGGTGGGTGTTTCAAGACGACGATCATTCCGAGATCGGCGATTACGGAGACGAAGATCTGCCCTTGCGAAATGGCATGGAGGATTCAGAGGATGAAGATAATAATGCAGCAGACCATAGGTTGGTTCGCACCGGTCCACGGATTGATTCCTTGGATGTGGAAACCCTAGAGGTCTCAGGTGCTCAGAGGAATGATTTGGAGGTACGTTTTTTGGATTTTATCAACAGTAACCGTTTCGATCTTAGCTTTGAATTCGATGAATATAGTTTTGAAAATGGAAAATGTTACGCCTTAGCTTAAATTCAGATATGATCTATCATGTTGTCATGGAGTGAGTAGGTATATGTTTGGCAAACTATAAGCTAGCTTATGAACAAATTATGTGTGGCAAAAACTAGCTTATAGGTATGTAAAATGATTAAAAGGGGTATACTGCGGTATAATAATTAATATTAACAAGGGTATAATTGGAAAAAACTACAAAAAGCTCGAAAAAGCTACCTCCAAGTAGCTTATAAGCTACTTTTTGTCCATCCAAACATGTACACAAAAAATAAGCCAACTTATAAGATAGCTTATGCTTACCAAAGAATGCCTTAGAAGTAATGAGTGCAAGGTTTTAAACTGAAGATATGAAGTTAAAGTGGAGTAATCCAATTCTAGTTTCCATGAATTGCAACTTTTAGGCGTATACTGGTTGGACACTTGGACTTAAACACGTAGTAGATGAAGGTTAAGAACTCTGTGTAATATAGTTATAGCACATTTTTAACTCCACTAACGCTCTTTAGATAAATGGTTTGTTTGAAGATAGTGAAAGTATTCAGGGTACTTAGAGGTGGTTATAACTGTTGGACTAAATTAATTAAGCAAAAATGTAGATGGGTTTAGCTTCTAGCATAAGGAATAAGTTGAGATGGAGGATAATCTGATTGAGTTTGAAGTACTTATTGTTTGTTTATTTTTACTTTTTTCAGTTTATTCTTCACTATATAGTATCTTTTAATAGATTAATGCATAGACTGAAGAATCTTATTGCGTTGTTACTAGACTGAGTTCTTGATTGCTTTAAGCATGCATAACTTAAAGGTTTTGTCATGATAAATTTCAGATCTCAAGGTTGATAGATTTTGTGATTGGCACTTGGGTATTAGGCATGTAAAGTTTTTTCTTTGATGGGGTTATAGAAAGCCACTTTAGTTGGGATGTGTATCTCATAGACAAGGCACATGCCATGGGGGCATTAAGTTGCTAGTGTTGGTTTTCGGTAAGAATAGTAGTTATAGTGAGACTCCACCTTTAGATCAATCTTAATTGAAGATCAATTGAAAATACCCTTAATACTTAATTTGAACCATTAGATCAACACCAATTAAAAGTGATCAAGCGTCCAAATCCTTCTTACACTTCTCACATGATCCTTCGTCTAAGTTGCTTTTTGCTAATGTGGCACATTGCCATGTCAATGGGACACTAGGGAAAGAAATGGAGAAACACGCGCCATAGGTACTAAATCCTAGTTTGCCATGATGCAAAGTGTAAAATTTAGGTTTTTTGATTAAAAATCCTAAAACGGTAAGTTGTGGGCCTCTTTCTGCAGTTTATTTGATTATTATTATATTATTTTTTGGGGTCTAATCAAACTAATCTAATAACACATAAACCCCATTTAGCTTAATAACTAGATACAAGCTTTGGAGGCTTAATAATGTTTTTTATGGTATATACATTTACAAATGCCTGAATTAAGTAAAAAACTATTAATTTAAGGCATTTCATTTTAGTGATCTGACTAAGAAAATAGTAATGCTCTAATTAATTTGAGAAAGCTAACGCCGTTAGCGACATCGCCAAATAAAAACCAAATCGAAGTACCAAAAACCAAATCTCAAAGCGACATCACCAAATGTTCTGCTAAAAAGTTTCTATGTTTGTTATTGCACTGATGTGGTTATTAATTGTCCAAAATTTACACTCTAAAAATAGAAAGAGGATGTTCCATGACTTTGACCGTGACATTTTGAACACGATGGAGCAAAACTACCTATTGCTCCAGGACTCTCCCCTTGGTACAAGAGTAAAGGGAGGAAAAGTAATGTGAATGTTGAATGTGACAAAGGTTATAGATGAATTATGACGAGCATTGTCTGCCACTCTTAATTTCACAATTGTATTTGCAGGATGTTACTTTTAGGAAGAGTATTAAACTGGCTTTTCAAACGCTCGGGGTTGTTTTTGGGGATGTTGGAACAAGTCCACTGTATACTTTTAGTGTGATGTTCAACAAGGCTCCAATAGATGGAAATGAAGATATAATTGGAGCTTTATCTCTTGTTATATATACACTAATTTTAATCCCACTGATCAAGTATGTCCTCATCGTTCTCTTGGCAAATGACGATGGTGAAGGTAAGTTTTAACTAGTTAGTCCCTGCTTCATTTTAAAGTTATGCTCACATGTTGCAATAATTTTCTCATTTGCCACTATAAAAAGATAGCCATAGTCGGTGAGGCCTGTCTGATATACATATCCTGATATGTTCAAAAGTTAAATGCTGCTTGCTTTTTACGCGGTGTATGTTGCAGGTGGTACATTTGCTTTATACTCACTTATATGTAGGCATGCTAAGGTCAGTCTACTCCCAAATCAGCTTGCTTCTGATACACGCATATCAAGCCTCAAGCTGAAGGTTCCATCTGCAGAACTCGAGAGGTCATTGAGAATAAAGGAGCGCCTTGAAGCTTCATTGGGACTGAAAAAGCTTCTTTTGATGTTGGTGCTTGCTGGTACTTCCATGGTGATAGCCGATGGGGTTGTTACACCTGCAATGTCAGGTTTTATACTGCTTTTCTTTATGCTATTCCTTTCTCTTTGAAAGATTTTAATACACGCACCTTAAAAGACATCAATGTCATGTTAATCTTCAGTAATTATTTCTGTTGTGCAGTTATGTCAGCTGTTCGTGGATTAAAGGTCGGACTTCCTCTGGTTGAGCAAGGTGACATGATACTACACCTAGTGTTTATGATCTAATAATTGAGACTTAATTATAAAATGATTGCATCTTTTTGTTTTCTTTGTAATGATCAAGAGGATAGTAGGCTAGTAGCAGAACATTTAGTGTCTTTCTCTCTATATAATGTTATGTAAATTACAGTGCAGCTACCCTTATTTTCTCCCAATTTAAGCTAGCAACATATGCTGCTTGAACCTGCATATGGATGTGGCCTGGCATAGACCCTTTTGATGGAAGGACCACTTGAGGCATTTCATATATAATGTCAAGATTTTATACTTATGCTTTCTGATCTGTTTTAATTTTTGGTCCATGTATATTTAGTTTAGTTTCACCATCTATGATGTTAACCGCACCGCTATATCAGTGCAATAGCTGTGCTATTGCGGTTTCTGGTCATGGGACAAATAGCGTTCCCACGATAAGAGGTTCTGTTGACCACTAAATGACCAAGTTTTGAACGCAAAAAAGCGGCTGCATAACCTCTATTTGTAGATAGGCTGTTTTGGTGTTAAAAAGGTAAATTTGTGGGCTTCTATTTTGGAGGCATTGGGTTTTATTTTAGTACAACAATATTAAGCTTCAGTAGACAAGGACTTGGACTTGGACACCATTGTTCTTCTTTTTTGGACTTAGAAACTGTCACTTTGACCTCTGGGTTTGAATAAAAGTATTCATATTGTTATTTTTATTTGGACTTGGACATCGTTATTCTTATATATTCTTATTGAATACATATAATTGTTCCGTGTGTGTGTGTGTATATATGCCAATTGTTATATGAACCACTATTTTTTTTACCGCTATACCACTGTATTACAATCACAGTAACCGCTATGTCAAATCACGGTCCTGACTGCCATTTCGTATTTTGACTGTTCTAACAACATAGTTAACCATCCTGTTTCTCTGGGTCATAATTCATCCTCCTAGCCCCTCCTTTATATTTGGCTTGATGAAGATTTGTTGTCATGAGCTGCTTATTGTTGGATGGGGATAAAATGTCCTAATTAGTTCCTTACCATTGTCTTAAATTGCTTATCATTGGATGGGAATAAAATGTCCTAATTAGTTCCTTACCAGGATTTCAATACAAGTTACAGCTTCAACCATCTAATTGAATTTAATTTTACTTGGCATTACGATGATATACATGCTTTTGAAATTAACCCGAGGTAAAACTGTGAAAGGGGATCTGGCCTAGGTTACTCTGCTAGCGTTCCTATTTGCTGATCTTTCTTTGTAAGTTTGGATTGAAGATATTATAATATTATTTTGACCGATTTTATCATCTTGTTTTGCCTCTACTGCAGATCATGTCGTGATGATTTCAGTTGCATATCTTATTGTTTTGTTCAGTGTACAAAAAGTTGGAACAAGTAAGATTGGGCTTGCTATTGGGCCAGCCTTATTTCTATGGTTTTGCTCCCTTGGGGGCATTGGCATCTATAACCTTGTGAAACATGACAGCAGTGTCTTGAAGGCATTTAATCCTGTTCACATCTATTACTATTTCAAGAGGGACTCGGTCAAGGCTTGGTACTCTCTGGGTGGATGTCTACTCTGTGCAACTGGTAAATGCTTATGCTGATTATAACTTTAACTTTCCATATTTTTGTTAAAGAAATCTAGATAAAATGTTGTTTAGGACACATCCCGGTTTTCCTTGAAGTAGTTGAACCCAGTTTTACCATTTAAAACCTCAGAAAGCACTATCAAATGCAAAGAAGAAAACGTTAAACATGGGTGCATGTTCAGAATGTTTTTCTATGGAGTTTTAGCTTTTAGCTTTTTGATTCTTTGTTTCAATTCTCTAGTTTCTGAATTATGCATTCCTTTTCAGTTTCTCAAGCTTAAATAGTTCTTATTGTCATCGTCATCCATATTACCTGACCTATAGTTCTGCATCATGGATATGACTTGTATATGAGGTAGATCATGATGTAGATCTGATATGACTCGATCCATTTAAAGGCACTGCTTCAATAAAATCACACCAAAAAAAGAATCACTCACTTTGATTGATCTAAGCCCATCTGAATCAAATTATTTAAACCAGTATCAAAATTATGCAAGTTGATCTTTATTGGCTACATTTATGATTCAGATAATAATGCATTCACTGATTCACATATGTACCATACAAATATTTAAAGCATAGCACCTCAAAATTTAGTTAAAACAATATTTTTTCAAGACACTCGATACCAAATAATTAGTAGCATTCTACGATACTATATGTGATTCGTAAAACACAACATGTCAAATATTATGATGATATATTTATTTAACATTGTTATTAATTTATTATCTATTATATGCTTGCAAAAGCAACATAAGTTTGAATCTAATTGTTTACGATTTGAAAATAATATTGTCAAAAATCAAATTGATAGTCACTTATTTCTATAAATATCAAATATCATAGTTAATCAACTGATTAGTATCCACAAGTGTTAAATAACACGTAGTAATATAATGGCTTTTACTTTTTAGAAAATCAATTGAAAACAGGAAGTACAAAAAGTAGAAAAATAGAAAACAAAAAATTAAATGAACTTGAATATCAAGACAGGAAAGTTTTGATGATTAGACATTTTTTCCTTTAATTTTAGTTTATGCATGTCCTAATCTTTGTGTTGTAGTTTTTTTTCTTCTCAAAAGTTGTATCATATTGGAGATTTGTATGATAGAAGTAGTATAGTGGCTGAGTGGTAGCATTATACAAGTTGTTTTGTAAAGTGAGTCAAAATAAAAGTTCAGTTATGCTTCAAAAGTAAGCTAGTTACAATGATACAGTATAGTTGGCCCATAAGAGCTTGTTCTTCCTTTTGAAGTTATGTTGAAAACTTATCAAAAGTTTTAGCTGAAGAAGTGAAGATAAGTGGATCTATTTGGATCATAATCCAGCCAGTTGGATTAATTGGATCGCTCATACCAAGTATTCATGTCTGGTTCTTTTGTGCTCCTTAAGGGGCCGTTAGTCAAATTTTGGCAAGCAACCAAAAGTAACATGAAATCAAACTGCTGTCTGCTTTAAGGTGGTTTGTTTAAATATCACTTCGTGTTTTATTTCAAAGTCGATCACTCCTTTCTTCGTAACTGTTCAGTTTTATTTCATTTTTACAATGTTTCACTCATTGTTTCTTTTCTGCTGCTGTATTTAGGTTCAGAAGCAATGTTTGCAGATCTTTGTTATTTTTCTGTGAGAGCTATTCAGGTAAGGCTGCACCATATTACAAAGCTAAAGAAAGCTCTACTGTACAATTTGTGTAATGCACATCTTTCTTTTCTCCTTCTGTTGCTTTCATCTGATCTTGTGGGTCTACTTACTTTAGTTTGAATCTCTATTTTGCAGCTTATTTTTGCTTTCCTTGTACTTCCATGCCTTCTGTTGGGTTACCTGGGCCAGGCTGCCTACCTCATGGATAACAATGATGATGCAGAACAGGCTTTCTTTTCTTCTATCCCCAGTGAGTGTCCTTCTCTGTCCCTAGCAGCCTGGCACGAATGAACCTCATTTTTCTTTTTTAACTGTAGACCCGTTGATTGTTAATATTTGAAGCAAAAAATCTATAGGCTTAAGGCCATCTCCTACCGATATGCTAAAGTGCTAAGGCTATGTTTGGCAAACTAGCTGATAAGCTAGCTGCTGACTGATAAGCTAGCTAGTAGCTGATAAGCTAGCTTATGAACAAATTATGTTTGACAAAAACTAGCTTATGGGTATGTGAAATGACCAAAATGGGTATATTGGGGTATAATAATTAATATTAATAAGGGTATAATTGGAAAAAGCTACAAAAAGCTCCAAAAAGCTACCTACAAGTAGCTTATCAAAAAGCTAGCTTATAAGCTACTTTTTGTCCATCCAAACATTTACACAAAAAATAAGCTAGCTTATAAGCTAGTTTTGGTTTACCAAACAATGCCTAAATAAATGTGCTAAAGTGCTTCTTCATGGGCCAAAGATAGCCCATGTTGAAGCACACTAGGCACTAGCATACTTTGATGAACCTCATTTTAACTTGAATAAAATTTAATTATGATACCTGTTTTGTTTTAATTGGGTGAAAGTTTTAATAATTTGAAAAGTTGTAAAACTAATACTATATTAAATGTGTTGGTATAATAAGATATCCAAGTATAAATTTAACTAATTTATTAATACTAATTAATATACATAAAAATTACTAGAGTTAAATAAAGTATATAAATATAAATTTAACTAATTAAATGATAGATTAATAAATATATGAAAGTGCTATAATTTAGCACTAACCGGTTGGAGACAATTAGTGCTATTATGATGAATAGTGTAAATTTGACTGCTAAAATTTCGCACTTTTGGAGTTTTTGTTGGAGATTGCAAGAGAAGTCATATATTTGTATGTGTATGGCTTATGCTTGATGTATTTTCTGTTCTGCCTGCAGGTAGTACTTTTTGGCCAGTCTTCCTAATTGCTAATATTGCCGCATTGATCGCTAGTAGAACAATGGCAACAGCAACTTTCACTTGTGTCAAACAGTCGATAGCGCTTGGTTGTTTTCCTCGCCTAAAGATCATCCATACTTCTCGCAAATTCATGGGCCAGATTTATATTCCAGTTATTAACTGGTTTCTGCTGGCCGCTGCTCTTCTTCTTGTCTGCTTCATTGCAAGCACTGAAGAGATTGGAAATGCATATGGTACTCCTTGGTTTATTTCTCTTTCAATTGCAAAGGTCTCTTTAATATCGTAACAATTTGTTTGTTCAGTCGATGCATTATGCTTGTTTTCTTCTTGCCTTGAGACCCTATTGCCAATTTAATCCACAAAGAACTTCCAAGGGCCCGCTTTGTTTGATGGGATGTTCTTTTGAGGGATTTGGATTTTGGGGAGGGATTCGAGTTCTTGCTGTGTTCAGTTATGGAATTGAAATCCATTCTTTATAATAATTTATAGACACAATTTATAAATAATTATAAAAATAATTAAATTACTATTTTATCAATTAATTATTACAAAACAAATCCTATGAAATCTTGTGAAATACCAATCACCTCCGTGGGATTTCTACATCTCATGTTTGTGGGATTTCAATTCTGGACATTAGGATTGGAATGGAATCCAATTCCAAATCCCACCAAATTCCCCAAACCAAAAGCCAAATAGCCCTAAGAGGATCTCGTAAAACTTTGTTGAGATGCATAGTGTTCCTCTTAGTACTCATACGAAATAAGCATTGAGAATTAATTGACTTATAATACTTTGATAATTTTCTTTGATTGCTGTCATCAGCTTGCTATTTCTGATATGCCTTTTGTGAGCAGAGTTTAATTATTTCACTAGTTAAAAGGTTAGATGAAATAATAATCTGCATCAAGGACATCCAACTATATTTGATGCTCAAAAAACTAGCTTCTCTTTTGTGGCTTTAGATGGTCTTCTTGTACTGTCTGAGTGATATAAGTTGTCGCCATGCCTAATATAGTTTTCTTCAAAAAATACAGGTGTCACTGAGGTTGCAGTGATGATGATGAGTACCATCTTAGTAATCCTCGTAATGCTTCTTATATGGCAGATAAACATCATTCTGGTGCTGTCTTTTTCTGTCCTTTTTCTTGGTTTGGAGTTTGTATTCTTTTCATCCGTTTTATGGGGTATCAAAGATGGAAGCTGGCTCATATTGGTGTTTGCTATAATTGTATTTTTCATAATGTATATATGGAATTATGGTAGCAAGCTCAAGCACGAAACAGAAGTCAAGAAAACGATGTCGATGGATGTAATGCGTCAATTGGGTTCCCATCTTGGTACCGTGAGAGCTCCTGGCATCGGCTTGCTTTACAACGAGCTGGCAAAAGGCGTGCCTACCATTTTTGGACAATTTCTGGCCACCCTTCCAGCTGTCCACTCGATGATTATTTTTGTTTGCATAAAATATGTCCCGGTTCCTTTCGTGCCTCAGAATGAGAGATTCTTGTTCCGGCGAGTTGGCCCTAAAAGCTACCACATATTCCGCTGCATTGCAAGGTAAACATTTTTTTTTCAAGTTTATTGCAAGCCCATTTATGTTCATATGGTTTCCTACCTCGAAACAGCATTACGAGAATTTTTACTTTTTTGCAATCCTGGGGTTTCATGGCAACAACTGCTCCTCTCTTTGGTAGAGGAGATGTCTGCATGCATCTCACTGACCAGAAACCGGACATATAGAACACGTGTAGTTTTTTAAGGAGAAAAGTATGCTTATAGTTTTAGTGTATAGGAGGCCTTTTTTTAGCATTTTATGATCAATATTAACACATGGGTTTTGCCAGATATGGTTACAAGGATGTCCATAGAGAGAATCACCAGATATTTGAGCAGCTTCTGATTGAAAGCCTCGAGAATTTCATCCGCCGAGAAGCAAAAGAAAGGTCGTTGGAGAGCGACGGAGATGACGATTCCGATTCCGAAGATGAGTCCACACGGGTTCTCATAGGTCCAAACGGCAGCGTCTATTCACTCGGTGCCCCCCTCTTATCCAAATACCGAAACAAAACCACCACCACCAGCAGCAGCAGCAAACAGCCCATAATCTCAGAAGCAAGCACTTCACAGGATCCTAGCAACTTGGCTCAAGACAAGAGCCTGGAGAATGAGCTGGCGGTCCTACGTATGGCTAAGGAATCAGGGGTGGTTTATCTTCTGGGCCACGTATCCATCAGGGCACGAAAAGACTCGTGGTTCATCAAGAAATTGGCCATAAATTACTTTTATGCGTTTTTGAGGAAGAACTGCAGGAGGGGGGTCGCGACTTTGAGTGTGCCACACACTCGGTTGATGGAGGTGGCCATCACCCACATGGTTTGAGTTCGATCCAGGCCAACAAGGGCTCGAACCACCACCGGTCTTGCGGTTTTGATCGTTTTACAGCAGTTCTATTGGTGGATGGGGGATTGATTAATTGAACATGTGGAATTTTTGTACATTAAGATGTTTGGATGCTGAACTTGTGTGTGTATTTTAGGACTCCTGATGAAGGTCAAAGCAAATGGTAAAAAGAAGGATTTCAAGTGTGTAGTTTTTTACTTTTTATTTAGTTTATTTTCAATTCATGTAGCAAGTTGAGTGAGGCTGTGAAAGAAAATGCTGTATTTATTTTGAGACAAATTTAAAGCAACATTAATGTGTAATTTGTAAAAGGTAATACAAAATACATGTTTATGTATCCATTATCGACAATGACCGAAAAGCGATAATTGGGCAACATTACAATTTAAATAGCTTCGGCAAACAGAAAAAGGACGGTGCAATTCGAGAAACTTTTTTACGGCGAAAGAAAATTCCACGTGAAATCACCATTGATGAAAATTCTTGCATAGTGTTTAAAGAGCATAGATTCAAGGCAATTGCAAATTGGTTTAATTGAAAGAGAATGAATGATGCAGTGAAGTTGGCAATCCATTTGGGGTTGCTGGTCAATTAGTTTGATGACCTGAAAATGGAGTGGATTCAAATATCGCTTGAAACGATACCGATAATTAGGGGTCGTTTACTTAACGTTTACCTGGTAAGTGGTTACCGGATGAATTTACCTTACAGGATGAGCATGACTAGAATCCTACCCGATAAGAGCGATGATATGAACCGAAAGTCTTACCCATAAGTGAAATCGACAACTCTTACCCGATAAGCGTTTACCAGGTAAATTGTTGCATACGATACCGTTTTGAGAGACTAAAATATTGTCTGATAAGATAGGTGATAGTTGTTCAACCTTACCGGTAAGT
>LUCG01042633.1:0-12943 GCA_001633085.1 Carthamus tinctorius | reverse complement strand
TCGGTTGTCCTCACGTTCACAATGAAAAATGAGTTCACATTTGAATCTGACCCTATATATATAGATGTGTTAAATAATAAATACTATAAATAATAATAAAAAAATATTATAGGTAAACGAGTTGAGCTCGAACCGAGCTTAGGTTAGTTGCCAAACGAGCCAAACCTGAGCCTGTTAAATCCTTGAGTCCTTGACAAGCCGAGCTCGAGCTTGATAGATAACGCTCAAAGCGTGTCCGGCTCGAGCTTTATGAATTTAAATGAGCCGACTTCGAGCTTAGTCGGGCTCGATCTCAGCTCAGTTCGGCTCGTTTACACCCCTAGGCGGACACCCGGACAAGACAACTTATAAACTGGTTGTCCCACGTTTGGCATGACGATGGAAATGGACAGGACAGAACTGACTGTGACAAAAATGCAGCTTTTTGTCCCACCAATATAGGTTGGAACAAAAAGGTAGATGGGACATGATAGGTAAATTACTAAACTACCCATGTCAATTAAAATCTTAAAACCTACTACGATTCTTACACCTCCTACCTCACTCTCGCCTATCCGGTATGTGTACCAAACGTGGTGCACAGATTAATAGGTAGAAAAAACACATTTCAACCTCAGGGGCCGTTTACCAAATTCTTACTGAGTAAGTGCTTACCGGCAAGAGATTCACTTTCATTTACCTTATTGTGTAACATCCTTTGCCATGAAAACGAATTGTTCGTAAACATCTTAAATCTGCTAAGTGCTTACCAGGTAAAAGTCATTTCTCAAACTTAACGGGTAAGACTCTCGGTCCTTGTCTTGTCTCTTACCTGGTAAGCTTTTTGTTCCTGTCGTGCTCAATCAATAAGGTAAATGATATCCCTAAGCACTTACGCCCTGTTCTCGAGTTTAAAAATTAAGGGAAAGAAAGGGAAGGGAAAAGTTATCCCTCCAAATCATCCCACTTTTGGGAGGATGACTTTCAAGGGAAAAAAAAGGAAAAGTCATTCCTCCATTCCCTCCAAATCCTTTCCTTCCTCTAAAAAACTCGAGAACACACAAATCCCTCCAAATCCTTTCCTTTCCTTCCTCTAAAAAAACTTGAGAACACACTTTTGTTAGTTTTCTTAGAAATCTTTCCTTTCCTTCCTTAAAAAAACTCGAGAACAGGGTGTTACCCAGTAAGCATTTAGTACATATCCCCTAAGAAACCTAGTTTCTATAACCACAGTTGTCCCACAAATATGTTCATAAAAGCTTAATGAAAACCGTTGTATCACAGCTAATAGAAACAAATGTAAGAATCAGTTTTCATGATATCTTTTATACCCTGACACTCGAAGAAGTTGAAGGACCCCCTCCAGATCCTGGTCCCATGGCTTGTTGACTCAGACCCTGTTTATGGAGCTCTGAGTGTAATTCAGGAGCCTGCAATTACAGCAATCAGTCATCCATTCAGCCGCTTCATAAACTAAGATGGATATAATATAGAAACAAAAGGACTGGCAGCACCTCCTGCTCACAGGGGTTGTTATTCAGTGTAGATGTGCATCTTTATGTGTTCTGTGTGCGAGATCGGATTGATGGGACCTGCCCACTATTTTGTTGGGAATTTGTTCAAACAACCACATTTATTTGTACAAACGTAGGAAAACTATTATTCACAGCTCAAAAATAACAATGTTAATCTGAGATCGTTAAACTGAAAAGAGGGGTAGTAATCTGAGATCGTTAAAACTGAAAAGAGGGGTAGTCAATGCTCAAATATGAGATTCATATTTGAGCATTGACCACCCCTCTTTTCAGTTTAACGATCTCAGATTAACAATGTTATTTTTTATTTCATTTTCTAAGGAAAAACAACGAAAAAAGGGTAACCTACTAGATGGAATAAGTAGGAAAACACCAACAAATGAAGCTTCTCGACAATTTTTAGAGTGCCAAACATAATTTCTCATGCAGAAAAATATTATGTTCATAAACTGCAATCCTACTTAAAGTTCTGACAGTTTCAAGGTTTTATTATACGAAATTGTGAGGCAAGCCATAAGAATGATATGACCAAATAGAAATTCCAAACTATCCTATGCTACCTAGAACACGCATGGCACTGGTTTCAGGAAATAACAAACGAAAAGAGACAAACTACATAAACCTAAATTTGACAAGCAAAGAGTAGCTTTTTAAGAAAAATTACATTGAACTTTGAAAGTGATATATGAGGTAAAACATGCTATTGGCATGTGCTAGGAGTTCCTTGGATCATAGCAAGTAAGTATTTGTTCTTTTCACAATACAACATGATATTCCAAAATGGGAACTCCAAAAATGTGGAATTCCTAATGAGGCACAACAGGTGCTACAGCACACCTACAAGCATGAAATTAGATTGAAAGAATAGTTATAGTATAATAGTTATCATGAATAATGATTAGTCACCTGTTGATAACCAAATATTCCTATTTTCAATTTATACCATCAAATAATATCTCCAAGCAAATACTAGATGCTTATTCCTTGATTAACGACATGTGTTTTGCTTTCATTCTTGCTGGTGTAGTGGTGTACACAGATCGTGGTTACTGACAGGTGTTGGAAGATGCCAAGTTAACAACAGGTGTATACACTATACAGGTCGTGGTTACTGACAGAAGTTGGGAGATTTTAGAAGTAGAGGGAGAGATTGATGACTGCTAAAAAATGTTAACTGGTTAGCCTCTTATCTGGATTGGTAAATGGATTAACAGTTCGAAGAAAGATCTACAATGGTGAAAAGAGGCTTCTCATTGATGCAAACTAAAAACAATACAAACACTAAGCACCTAGAACAAAGCATGATGCCAAGACAAGAGTTATATGAGACTCCTCCTTGGTGGACCTTTCTTCTACTTCCTTATGTTTTACTAGCATGTTTTGTTCCATTTAGCTATATGCCTATATGATAAATAATGATCCCTCTGTTCAAAACGGATAAATACAAGTCTGCCCACATGTTAGAAAATCGAAAAACGGTTAACACATCATAAGATGGAAAACATACACTGTGGCACGCCACTTGTATAATTGATGACAAGTGTAACTATTTATATTCCTTGCAACATAGGAAGTAACTAATTAAAAAGTAAATCAGCAGCATCGTATATCAGCATCAAACAGAAAGTACCTTTTAAATGAGGATAGCTTTTACAATGGTCGAGAAGAGAACTACTTGATTAGTTGATTGACAAACATGCTTTTTATGAGAATAATACTTGAGGGATGACACTTGTTATTGAGGGAAAATAAGAGGTCAACAATAATTTTGTGGAGGTGAAAGTAAAAGACGATCACAAGAGTAGCATAGAGAACCGATGATTGGTTACACCGACAGATAGATAATAGGAACCACTATCAAAATGTATGACAATAGGGATGAGACTTATTAAACTATAAAATTCAATCAGCTATTTTTCTCATGGAACGCTTTACCCTGCAGCTAGCTACAAGGGATCTTCTTAACATAAAAATGATAACAGGAAAATGACTGTCATGCAAATAACTGGATATGTACACAAGTTTGCAACGAATATTCCTTCATGTGACATACTGATGAATTTCATGCTTGCAAAATGATCACTGAAGTAAAGATGTGAAGCTTAACCTAGAATGGAGAATGGCAATAACAACAGGATTGTACCTTGGTGGCCACTTCCAATGATTTTCGGTAAAGTTCATTCCCTGGATCCTGAAATTAACATTGATTCCATTACACATCTGACAACTTGAAACAAAGCATACTTACATTCATGGTACATGTGGGCTACCACTAATACATTATAAGCACAGATAAAAGCAATAACAAAAAGGTATAGGCAATAACTGGTCAGTTAATAAAGCAATTCTGAAATAGGAAGGAATACCTCATCAACAGCCTGCTGAAAATAAGTATAAGCTGAGTCAAAATAACCCTTGGCTTCGGCTTTATCAGGAGTCAGAAAAGCATAAGAAGTTTGTGCATTGCCCATACACCACAGAGTATCATGTTTCTTCGGGTCAATCGCTAATGCTTCATCCAGTCTGTATATAGCATCTACACGATCAAATCATTAAAAAAAATCTCAGTAAAATTATTAAATGCCCTACAACACTCGAGGGCGTTTTGTATCATTTAAACACAATCTAGTTGTTAATAGCAACATAATGAAATTCGAAAATTAGGTCACCTTTAATCATTGCCTTGGATTCCTGAACACTCTGGAAGGTCGATATTTCAAGCAACGCCCCTCCCCATCTAGTTAGATTCTGTGGTGGGAATTGATTTGAGGAAAAGGAGATATTAACAGAAACGCTAATTAATCGAAACATGAAAGTTGGTGTGTGTGTATGAAACCCTAACCTCAGTATCGAGAGGGTTTTTGGCGTAAGTGACTTCAGCAGTCCGGCGAGCATGCTCGAAGAAGAGAAGCCTATCGAAATCACTTTGCATGTCCATATCTTCCGGCTGAATTTTCCCTTCTCCGGTGGAGTTAGGGCTACTTAAAGTCAAGGCGGTTTCCCAATGGAAGGAAGGAATACTTCTCGAGTTGATTTGGTCGTTGGATGCACGCGCTGTAGGTGCGCTTCATTCTGGCTTTTCCTCATCTCCAAGTTATCTAAAGCGACACGTGTGTCTCCGAGAGAATGACACGTAGGAGCATATGTAGTCATGAACCCGGTGGTTGATAACTCTCTACCCCCATTAGCTTTCTTTATCAAAACTCTTTGATGTTTGGTACTCATTTTATAAACCTTTCACTTTCAGTCATGAAATAAAGAATTATAATAATCGAAATTTCCTTTTTATATGTATGTGTAATGAACTATTTACCAAACACTTACACGGTAATAGTTAACGCAATAAGCATTTATTAAACCTAGAATCTTACACAGATACGATAACAGTTACCGAATGAATATGACAATAACCAAGAATATTACACAATTGTTAACGCAAGTAAACAATAGTATTAAATTTTACCTATAAATGTTTATCCAAATAAGTATCTATTAAATTTCCATGAGTAAATTTGATTACTAATTACACAACCAAAATATTATAAAAATAGGATCAACAATAATTTAAATTATATTTATTTGTTAAAATATATGAAAACCGTTTACTTCGAAAACAAAAACAGTTAGAAATTTAAATAGTAGTATTATTGTCAAGTGGAAAGGACCGCTTCTTCTCAATGGTTGCATCTCACATAAACCGCTCTAGGAACCTTCGCATTATTACCATCGTGGATGCCCTAACATCGAAGGTATGTTCTAAAGGTGATCGCATCCAACCCACGCCCCACGGGTTGCAATGTAGGCATGCCCAAAAAAATTCCCAAATAAATATGTGAACTGAATGAAGAATAATGTTAATAATTCGGTTGGCCAGAAATTAACTCAATTGGAAGTTTGGAACCCAAGTATCTTTCAAAAGTCCTGTTTTAGATTCCTGGATTTTAGTTTTTGACAAGTATCAGTTATTTATTTATTTATTCATTTTTTTCGGGGGGGGGGGGGGGTTTAAGTTTGGGTTTCGAGCAATTCATTTTAAATATCTCTATTTGAGATTTTAACTGTTATCGATAAGCTCTTTCAGGTATTGATGAACCTTAAGGGGGTGTTTGAGATTGCTTATTTGAACATGCTTATGACTTATTTCATCCTAAAAAAAGAAGGCAAGTCATTTGAACGTGTTTTGATGAGGTTTTTAAACGGCTCCATATGACTTCTCAAAAAGAAAAGTTCATTTTCCAAAAGTCATTTCAGTTTAACTTTTTCAAAACAACTTATGACTTTTCAAAACCAAGTGATAATTTTTATCCTTATTTTGATAAACAACATAGAATTTAAGAAGTAAAACTAAGTCTTATGATTGTATTCAATCACTCCTACAGCTGTAACAACCCAAATCCCCTATATTCATAAAGAATAAAATTAGGCTCTAAGGCCCCAATTACATCGATTCAAAGTAGTTTAAACATACCATAGAGTCTCAACCAATGATAAATGATTACACAACTAAGACTAGCATATAATCCTCAATGAGGTCCAATGTAAAATCCTCAAGTGATAATTAGGAACAACCAGGTAATTACATTCACAAGTTATTTCGCAACTGAGAGTCTAAAGTAAAAGTAAATACCAGACTGAAACAATGTGGACTTCTATATGCTACTATCCCCGTTCACTTCTTTGCCTTACCCTTACCCGAGCCCTCAGGAACCTGCTTGCCTGAAAAAGGTTTTAGTTTATAAAAGCAACTTTAAGCGAGGGTTAGATCGGAGGTCTAGTGAGGTCCCTCAATTAGCACACAGTTTAAAAGAGCAAAATCATTATTTGATAACCCTTCAGAAATAAAACGTAAAAATTAACTTTCATGAATGCACACATAACGACATGTGGTAGATTCTCGCTATAGTTCGCACACACTCGCGATGTCGAGAATTTGGGCACACACTCGCCTTTATAGGGTGGCTCAAAACAAATTCGAGCTCACTGGGTGGGACACACTCCCCACGTTACTCTACTATATGTCCACAGATAAGGTAATGCACCCTATACTTTGATCATTAACCCGCCACAAATAGACATAATGCATAAGACACAATCGAGTAATGCAATGCTATAACAAACATTCAATGTAATCATGAGAAATGAGTAATAACCATCTTTTGCGGAAAGGTTTTGGTTTTAGAAAAACTCATCTGTCGTCCACGCTAAATATCACACCCGAACAGATTCACCTCACAACCGAACACCTAAGTTAACACATTATAAGCGATTATCAACTTCACAAACTTCCTCAATATCACTCTTAAACACCTCCTAAGATAAATCCCTAATCGGTTCCTCGATCCTAGACCATACCGAAAATTGAAACAAAAGTCAGTTGGCACACCACAATGGCCCGCGTGACTTCCACGCGGCTAAACCCGCGGTGTAAACCGCGTCATAGTCTGAATTGACATGCACTTGGATATTTGCCATGTAATCTCAACAAATGCATCCCAAAAACCCCAAATTGGTTATCTAGCTAAAACATTGAATAACATGATGGTTTTATAACAATTTTTACTAACAATAACCATCAACCATCAACCATCTTCTTTAATTCCATAATCCATAAAAACATAGGGAAACTATCTTCCTTAAAACCCTAAAAGTACAAATCTGAAAATGGTGATAAAGCTTCACCAACAATGGTGAATTTGTGCAAAGCTTAACAAAGGAAAATGATTATTGAATAAGCAACACTTCTAGTGATTTTCCCAATAAAACCCAACTCCAAAATGGGTCAAAAACCCCAAGATTTAAACCATTTATGGAAGACTTAACTTGACAAGATGATAACCATCGTCTGACATTTGTTGTGCGTTTGGTTATTTTTCTTGTTTTCCATGGTTGTGCACGAGAGTAATTGTGGTTGGGAGCAATAAAGATGGAAAGAAGAGAGCGGTTTAATGATTTAATGGAAACAAGTAGACGGAAGTGGAAATGGTGGTTTTATCCTTTTCAACATTAGAAATTGCTTGCAAATGACAAACAATAATCTTTGTAATTTAAAAACAAACGTAACGAAAAGAATTATTCTAACAAAGTCAAACTATATTTGTATTGTAGTTTACTCTATAAAAATAATAAATATCAACAAAATTAGTATTAAAATCCAGTTAAAAATAGAAATTCTTTATTGTGATGTGAAAAACAAGTGGCGGCAAACACTCGCCGGCTCACACGGCTGTGGAGGAGACACACCACACCAGAAAGTCATCAGATTAACTTTCAAAATCAGCCTTCTTCAGTAACCTAACAACTTCAGATTCTTCCATGGCGATCGCTTCCCTTCCCTCCTTCAATTTGACTGCCAAACCTTCACCACTTTGTTTCGGCTTTCATAAGCCTTTCCTTCCTAAGTTTCCATCACTGAAGAAGAATCAGATTACTCTTTGTAAAGCAGATTCATCATCATCCTCCTCCTTGTTGTCCTTTCGTTATCTCGATGCCGATGATTTTAGACATCCGCTCGACAAGCAGGTAATTCATAATATCTTCTGCTTGTTTTTGTTTATAGATTTTATTCAATTTTTTACTCGACGCTTGTGATTTTATTATAATATTCATACAGCACATGTATCTTCCATCTTCACAAATTTAATTAGCGACTGGAGTACTCTAGATTTACTAACGAAGCTCTCTTCATTAAACCCTTTTCGTTCATGCTGCAGAACACGCTGCTTTTGAGGGCAATTCCGGGTCTGAACGAAATTGGAAAGGCTTTATTAGGTATGCTCCTTTCTCATTTTGTATAGGCTTTTCTCTATGCTATGATAATGGCCATGAATTTTAGTTATTGATTCTTCTGTGTTTATAAAAATCTTCATATTTTTGAATGTTGTTTTCTGAGTATCACATGTTCTTCTAAGTAGGTGAAAAGATACTGCATCTTCCATACTTGCAGAGAATAAAATTATAATGGATGATAAGTTATAACTTATAACATGGCTTGTTGATGATGAATTTAGGTTACCATTCCTTAGTCATATCTTTAGTAAGAATTATATGAACTCATAGCTTTGCGTTGCGTTTGTGAGAAACAGCTTTGAAGCAGATGAGACGTATGGCTTGCTTCTAGAGGTTGAGGCAAGTGTGTGATGATAGTCTTGCATTTTTGCATATCTTAGTTCTAGGAATCTTCTAGCTCTTCAGGATTATACCATTAAGTTTAAACTGTCTCTATGTATGTAAAATTATTTACGCTCAACTTCCTATGTTATGGTCCAAAGATTTTGAAGGTATATGACGATATCTTTGTGTTATAGGCAACATCTGTTTGATTTTCAATTTTTCATATTTGTATGAATAATATGTGATGGTTCTTTATAGCATTCTCAGCATCACATTGAATTGCAGGGAGCATAGCAGAACAGGTCCTGGTACTTGAAAATATAGGGACCTCCATTCTTGTATCTGAAAATCAGGTGAACTTTATTTCCATCATAAGATATCATTTACAAGATGTATATTTTTTTTAACAGTCGCTTGTTGTTTTTCTACAAACTTATTGTAGTTCTGAAATCCATCTCTATATGCTTCTTTAAAGCACCTTTCATGGATTCGTACTTTCTCTATTAACAAGAATCCAATTTGTTATCTTTGTTATTTATTGTTTTACTTTGTTGGAGTAATATGTTAGTCAAGGACCAGCTAATGGCTTTTCACTTGATGATTCTGAGCATTACGCTCTCCAAATAGCATATCATCTTCTGACTATAGTATGTATATCCAACATTCTTTTGCTACCGGTAGCCTTTTACATCTAATCTTACTTCTAGCATGTTTCTCTCAATGCTATCGCTAGATAGATCAAGTGTGTTGAGAAATATCATGTTTTAGTTTTATCTTATTAGAGTAGGAAGTCAACTGTATTGAGTATGGTCAATCTTTCAGCTTTCAGAACTTCATCAGTTAATGGTTCAATCAGCCGAAGCACTGAAAATTGAAGCCCCTGATCTATATGTGCGGCAAAGTCCGGTACCTAATGCATATACTCTAGCCATCAATGGTAAAAAGCCGTTTGTTGTTGTTCATACAAGTCTTATCGAGCTTCTTTCAAGAAAGGAATTGCAGGTAAGTTCCATTATTTTTTTTTCACAAATGTTTACTTGATATTCACCGTTGTAACAAGTTCACCATAGATTTAGGCATGGTCAAAGTGAGGAAAGAGTGTTTCATACAGGACTAGAGTAGCAATATCTCATTAATGGTTTTAAAAATAGTTTGAATGCTATTAACAAAAAATGTTCACATATATGGACAGGCTGTTTTGGCTCATGAGCTAGGACACCTTAAATGCGATCACGGTGTATGGCTGACAGTCGCAAATTTTCTGACCCTTGGAGCCTATACTATACCTGGTAGGTACCTATTATTCTCTGAGAACCTTTTAGTTGAACATGATAGCAAGAAAAGAAAATATTAGATATCGTAGAAGGGGGGACTTCTATATTTTGGTTTTTGTTTTTCAATTGAATCTGTGCACTAATGTGATACATATTCCCACCATATATTGAATTTTTTATCGACCTTTTGGATTGCTTTACAATTATTATCAAATATGGCAAGTTTGCCACCTTTATTAAGCTATATTGAGACAGGAGAAAGAGAACTGGTTGGTTATGTGTTCATTTTGTTTGGGTTTTGACTTTTAATGCATCGTAATTGTTGGCAAGTCAGTTGGGCATTTGATATGCGGATGGAACTGGGGTAGTTGGGTGAAAGAATTCTCGAAGGTTTCAATTGGATATGGAAGTTTAGTAATTTACTAACATTGTCCAATCTCCTTGATTTTTGTTCCACCTATTTTGGTGGGACAAAAAAATGCATTGTTGTTTCACTTGGTGTATGTTATGTACCAGTCTAATGTCGTGTCAAATGTGGGCCAACAAGTTTTTGTACAGTCATGTTCTGTAGCAGTCTGATGTCGTGCCAAACCCTGTCATGAAAATCGTGTCATTGCATGAGTGCTTCATCTGTTGTTTTGTTATCTTTCTTTGATGGCCAACACATATCTCCTCAGATTTTAGCAACTTTTGCTTTACAATCATCATATCATGTTCAGGGGTTGGTGGGATGATAGCTCAGAGTTTAGAAGAACAACTATTTCGTTGGCTTCGGTCTGCAGAACTTACCTGTGATCGGGCTGCCCTTCTTGTTGTCCAAGATCCCAAGGTATACAATATGCAAGTTTTTCTTTCCGAAGTCATGTTCGTATTTTTCTTGTGTATAATTTTTGTTTGATGGTCCCACAAGAGGTGGTCGTTTCTGTTCTAATGAAACTGGCTGGAGGATGCCCGTCTTTAGCTGATCAACTTAATGTGGATGCTTTTCTAGAGCAAGCCCGATCGTATGACAAAGCATCTGCAAGTCCGGTAGGATGGTATATAAGGTAAATTAAAGCTTTTTATAAATTAAAGAGTATGAAGTCCCTCATATTGTGTAAATAACGCAAAGTGGAGATGGACAATGTGGGCCTTTTTAGGCCCGGTCCGTGTGGGGTTTTGTGGTTGAAATGGGTCGATCGGGCTTTTTCAGGCTTAACCAGGCTATGCTAGGCCAAACCTGGCTTCGGGCTTACTAGATCCTGGCTGAAGCCGGGCCTGGGCTTTTTTGTGCATTTCTAACACATGACAGCGGGCTGGCCTGATAACTTACGAATCAACTTTAAAACCATAATGGTAGTTACTGTTAGCAGCTTAATGAGCTTAGTGAGACTTATAGCTTATCTGGTCAGCTATACATTACTCTTTGGTAGTAGCTTAATTTTACCGAAAGCGACTTATTCAGTGAGCTTTTAGGAGGAAGCTTTATGCAGAAGGCCAAGTTTTTTTTCTTTCCCAAACATGCCCCTCTGAATTAAAAGGCATGTTCTTTCCATCTATCATGAAACCTTCCCAAACAGAAACTCTATACAGATAGATAACTTTATCCATACAGTAAATGGAAAACCAACCAAACAGCAACTAAGAAGCTCTTTGATCCAAAATTTAAATTCATGTGGGAGGGGTTGTTACATATTGACATGTGCATTCATGCCTGATCTCTTTCTATATACAGAAACGCACAAACAAGACAACTTTCACATCCGCTTCCTGTACTAAGAGCCCGTGAGATTGACGAGTGGTCAAGAAGTCAAGATTATAAATCGCTCATGAAACGTGCCACGCCTACAAACTCTTTGCAGGAAGTTTAGCAAATTGAGGAAAGATCAAATACTTTTGAGGTAAAGTCTTACTCTTAAATACTGAAAAAGCCAAGCACAAGATAAAATTTCTGAAATATTTTGTTGCGGTCTTCTTATTATGAGCACAGTTGGATAAAGCTATGAAGTATTGAAGTGTACCACTTTGGTGCTGATTGAATAAGCTTTCTTCTGCTGTAAGTTCAGCAATCACAGCTTATTCTTTGGAAGACATCATAAGGTAAATAGGTTATACATACAAAAGTGTACATATTCAGATATCATGATGTTTGAAAAACACAAATTAGCATACATATTATTTTAAATTCTCAGATTTCCCTGGATATATCTAAATGTATAAAAATGTGAGTAAAATTTAATATATAATGTCATAGAAATATTTAAATTGTTCTGTAGCATGGAAATATCTGGAACCAATTAGATTATCTTATAGAAGATCCTTCATGGAGGTTCACTAGACTCATACCTTGGTAACTAGTAAGCATTTATCTGGTTCAATTTGAGCATTAGACCAAAAATCTTATCTAGTAAGAGAGAAGATAAAAGATTGAGTCTTATCCGATAAGCATTTACGGGTTATAAACACTTGCCTGCAATTAAGGGTAGAAGAGTGAAGAATGCTTTTATGGAGTGGATTAAGCTAAATTCGATGTATTGGGCTATTGAGGCACATCTGTTGTTTCATCAAGGATGGGCTTTTAATAACCATTGTATTTGTTGTCAACTCAAATACTATTTTAATCCATGGAATCCGTAACATAAGTTTAGTATACTTTTTGTCAAAGCCTGAAAGTAGAGTAGGGATATTGGTGTATAAAAATCCAATGAATTTAGGTAGATTTGGTATGATAAAATCATTCAATGGTTATTGGATTTTGTCATGCGAAGTAATCCAATTGACATTGTATATTGGGTCTAGTAGTATAATCCAATAATTGGTTCAGTTTTATCCGTTTGATAAGGTTTTTATAAGATTGGATTTAATCTATCCAATATTTTGATCCACCAATAAATTAATTGTCTCAACTAATTAGACATTTATATCTTTTTAATGTTTTAAAAGTCACTATGTATAAATATCAACTTTAAATCAATATCGTAAAATTTTAATAAAAGATATAAACTTTTATATATATATATATATATAGTATTAGGTTCAAATGAGAAGTGCTAAAAAAATGCGAAG